>JAPMOR010021768.1:279908-298915 GCA_026543865.1 Argiope aurantia
TTTTTCCCAATTAACTTCCCAATTAATTTTAAATCTTTTCCCTTATTATTTCCCAATTAATTTCGTATATAACTTTATTTGGAAAAATGTGTATAATTTTGTAATTAAAATTAAATGTTAATATTTTTGAGAAATATTTTTATGCAAGCATTGAACTTTGTTAAGAATTTTATATTTTTCTGAGCTAAAATTGAATTTTGAATATCTAAAAAGCGTAATATATATATATGCAGTTTTCTTTTAATGTTTTACCGAAATCTTTATTATCAATTTTATTTAATTTCCACACAGAGTAAGACATATGGTACATTTCAACAATATTTAAATCTAATTAGAAAATCGTTTTGGGAAAAGTCTTTAATATGCACTTTCTTCTCTAGATTTTCAAATCTTCATTTTATTGAACAATATATTTTATAATGTTATTTTAGTTGAATATAAAATATACATTTTTGATGCTGAAACAATAGAAAAAAATTTAATATTTTCGCCCATTTTTACTTATTTCAACGTCCTCTATCTACTTTAAACATAATAATCTCCTTGTATAGATATCATATTGGAAATAAAAAAAGAGTTAAAAAATTTGATTAAATATTCCGAATTTTTGTTCTTTTTAAGTATTCAACTATTTTAACTTAGTGTTCCCACAAAAAAGCATGCAAAGAAAAAAATTGTTCCTAAAAGAGCTCTTAAACTTGATATTTATTTCATTACTTGATATTGAAAAATCAGTGTTACTTTCGCAGTGACGTCAATAACCCATCCTCTCTTCATATTCTTTTTACTCTTAAGTAACCTTAAGTGTTGCTGCTTGTCAAAATAAAACTTGCACAGACTACAAAAAATCTTTTGAATAGAATATTGATAAGGAACATAGATTTAAAATTCAACTAGGACAAGAAAAAAAAATCCATCCCTTAGCTTTTTGATCTCACCTCATATATATAATTTCATGGGAAAGCAAAAATGTCAAATAGAGATAAAAAAAAAAGACGCTTTTAACAATGTACTTTAGCGAACTTTTATGTTTGCTAGTAATATCTAACTAAGTCTACCAACTTTAAACTTTTCTATCTCTATTTCTATTTATTACAAAGAAAAATATGTACACGTCTGTGTGTATGTACATTTTCGCGCTCTACAAGACAGATTGCTTGACTTAGAGTTATCAAATTTGGCCCAGAGGGCGAAATTGACTCCCTCTGAAAGATTATTTAAAACTTTAATTAATTACAAATTAGGTGAAATTTTTGGCGATTACTTCTAAAAATATTATTGCACAAAATTTCTGAATATATATATATATATATATATATTGTCTTATATACTTATTATTTTGTCGTTGAAGTATTTTCTAGTATTTTCAGCATGATATTTTATTTAAAAGAATGATAAAATCCAACTTACACAACTAAGTTAATGCCATATGAAGAAAAACAGTTTTTATCAAGGTATTGACAAAAGTTAAGATTAACAGATCAAATTTGCCTATCCATAAACTAAGCATAGAAAATTATAATTATCAAACATCACATGATTGCATGAAATTCAATAAAGAGGAAACATGATATTTTCTACGAAAATAAATGCAAGGGAGATTTTTATGTAGCCTGTTAAATGATATGTATTATTAGTCCAATAATCCTGTATTATTTAAGGCAAACACGGTATGCATATACAGGATATTCACTTTAATTTTGACTCAATGGTTTATTTCTAAACCGTTAACAATATCATATATATCTAATAGGAAACGTGGTATAAAAAAGTAGAGAATTATATTTTATGTAGTTTAAATTAATAAGTGAACCAGTGAATTACGAATTTAAAATTTTTATATAGATCCTCGGTCTTATAAGCCATATTTAATAAATTTTTCTTAATATGGTAAACAGAATTTTATATTTTATTAGAAAAACTTTTATTCGATCATTTTCTGAGATATTGCATAAATTATAAAAATATATTTTATAGTACACATACGCTGAATCAATTTATTTCCTCATATTTAAAAAAAAAACATGTTTGGTTTCTGCACAAAAGTTTTTGCATTAGTTGAAGTTTAACCACTCCCGTTTTTAATTTGAAAGGGGATAAACAAAAATTTTTGGAACTGTCTAATGAACAGTGTAAGGCTTTTAAAATATATGAGTTTGATGATTTTCAAAATTTGAAGCTCAAAAATATTTTACTGAAGAATATTTAGAAATTAAATTACATGAAATATTTAACGGAAAATTTTAGTCACGTTAATCCCGAAGAACCAGCTGGTCGTCAAAGGCGGTTAGTCTTTTAATATTGGAGGAGAATTTGCGTTTGATGTTCTATAGATAAACAGCTATTTAGGAATTTAGTTGAATATAAATAAATTGAATAAAACTGAATTGATAAGTATAACACTTAATGCTTATATTTACTTTGGCGCAACATATAGGCCACATAAACCCAAAAGTATTGGCCCAAGCTGAAAATCCACTTATTCCATTTTTCATCAAATATCGTTTTGTATAGCAAAGCAGAAGTCAGGGCAATCACTACCAGTGCCGCTCCCATGCTAAGCCACACCTGAAAAATAAATTGAAAATTCGTTATTCTGCCAACCTCATCAAAAAAAAAAAAAAAAAAAAAACCGCAGTTAAAACCGATTCTTAAAACCATAGTTCCAATTAGAAATATGAAATAAAATACATAAGTTGAGCATTCTACCTTCTTTTAGAAAATATTTTGCAATTTTGAGGCTATTTTAAAAGTGCATTAGCATAAATAATCGGATTAATTTCGACTCTCTACAATTAGAACGTTCTATATTTATTGTGCAATTCTAGACAACCAATTAGGCTTTTCTTCATTTATTGCACAAATATAACTTAAAATTATTCTTTTGTTATTATGAGATATTTAGTTCATCAAATTTGGTTGACATTTATTAAAATAATGCTATTAATATGTTGGAAAAACAGGTGGTTGTTGAAGGGGCAAACAATCTATTTATAGCAGCATTGCGAGAAAAATAAAGTAATTAAAATATTCTTCTTTCATATCAATAAACAGAAGTCACAAAAATAAAGTTACTATTTGCAAATTTCGGCTCCAAAATATATTATTGCATACGAATAAAGCAAGATTAAAACTTCCATTGTTAAAAAGAATGAGATTTGTCATTTTACCGCATCAACTCCCGAAAATATAATTGCATAAAACTGATTTTTACATTATTTTAGTATTCAAAAATTTATCTTTTTAATGATATCAATTTAATTATCAAGCACATTTTTCAGGAATTTTCACAATTAAATTTCACAATTTTTAAAAATATTTTTCGTATAATCCTCAATCATAGATTCCATTGTTGAACTAAAATTCAAACCGCTTCCATAGTTCTATCATTTTTTATCACTCGAATTTCTTCTACTGTTTAAAGCAAAGTGAGAAAGATTCTGTTTAATAATGTACGTACAGATCACATCGCTACTAATAATAAAGATGAGCAAGTATGTGTGTCTTTTGTTTATGTTGGTGCTCTACAGGCCAAACCATCTGACCTACTAAATTTGGCACAGATATATTTTGGAAAATGGGAATTCGCACCTAGGCGCGATTTTTTAAATCATTTTATTGCAATTCTAATTAATTGAAAAAGTAAGCTGGAGTTTTTCTTTGATAATTTCCAAAAAATATTATAGTAAGAAAATTACACTTTTCCAAAATTAAGAAAAAATCTCTTTTTAATAATACCAGTTTAGAAATAGGGTAAATTTTTGATGAATTTTGACAATTAAATTCTTTTTACTTAATTTTTACAATAGATTACGTTATTACCCTGAAATTCAAACCTTTTTCATTATTTCACAAATTGTTTAATTATATGATTTTCTTTTATTGTTGAAAGATAAAGGAAAAGTGTGTTTAATGTCTGTATAGTTTCCGAGAATGATAAAAATGTTTAGTTCTAATATTACGAAATTTAGAAGATAGATGAAACGGATATTCCTGTTTTTAATTGCTCTATGATGTTATGGCACTCGTCTTTATTAGGAAGTTTCTAGTACAGAATAAAAAAGAACTTAAGTAAGACATTTAAAATAAACGGCTTTAATGCCAAACAATTTGCCATAATCATGAGCATAAAGCTATGTCTAAACGATTTAACTGAAACTGAATAAAACCATTATCAACTACGAACAAGTTGCAAGGAAGGCGACTAAAAAGGAATAAGAAAAAGGTATTATAGTACCCTGAAAGTTAGAAGACAGAATAAATGGGCGATTAAATCTTTAATTAATTTATTATATCATGGGACTTTATTAGGATAATTTATGTATTAATATACATCTATACTTATAATAAAGTTCAATGTGTGTGTGTGTATGTGTGTGTTGGCGCTCTACAGGCCTGACCGATTGACATACAGCTACCAAATTTGGCACGTGTATACCTTGGAGGCCGAGAATGTGCACCTGGGGGTTATTTTTTCGAATTTTTAATTAGAATTTTATTTATTTAAAAATTAAGCGAAATTTTGGCGTGTTTCTGCTATAACTTCCGAAAATATTACCGCACAAAAAAGATTTTTACATCAAGTTAAAGATCAAAAATTTATCTTTTAAATGATACTAATGTTTTAATCTTAAAATTAAATTTCTATTTTTAATGAATTTTTAAATAAATATTTTAAATATATTTTTCAACAATTTTTTTCGTACAAAATAAAAATAAAATTTAAGCTGCTCGAGCACGTTTCGCATTCATGGGAAAAAATTAGCTTTTTTCAAAGTGTTGCCATCACATTGATTAAAGCTCCAATTAAAAATAAATTAAATCTTTTTGGAAATGAAATCTGCAAAAATATAATTTTCGGCACGTGTCTGTAGGAAATGAAACAAATATGAAATATTATTTTTTCTAAAAATAAATTCAAGAAAAATTATTTTATGATCTTTTACACTCTCTATATTATTAATCCAATAAATCAGTTTTATTTTAAGGCAAGTTTTGTTTAATATGAACAGGACATCCATTCAAATCAGGACCACACAACTAATTTGTAAACCTTTAGTAAGACACAGATATGCTAAAATGGTCTAAAAGGAAAATGATTATATTTTATGTAACTTGATTCAATAAATGCTCTAATAAATAACGAATTTTTGATTTTACATAAAGCTTCTGCTGTGGAAATTACGAATAACAAAATGTTCTTGAAACACTAATATTTTAAATAAAAAGAGTTAATTTCCAATCAACTGAATCAATCACTTAAACTGACTGATTTATGAAAATTTGAATATCACTATTCAATAAAAAAAGGATAATTTTAGATTTTCCATCTATCGTTTCAAAGAAAATACGCCAATCAGCGCGCAGGTTTCTCAAGATTGGCCTAATTAATTGGCCTAAGATTATGAAAATGTTGAGTTTTTCTAAATTTTTAACATTTAAAACTTCATAAATAAGTCTTATTTGATCGTGGAAAATAGAAATATTCATTCATTTATTTAAAATTTGGTGTGTCCAGAATATTTCTCAGAATATGTTACCTTACTGCATTAAATTTAGACCTCATAATTTTTGGAATATATTTATAGGTGAGAACAAAATATTATTATTGATTTCAATTTCAATCCTTTTGAAAGCAAAACTAAAAACTGAATTTTATGCTAAATCTGAGAAATATTTGTTAAATTATTCTTTGAGATATTACATAAATTATGAAAAATATTTTGTAGTTCACATAAGACTTAAATACCGAGCGATTCTGTTTGCATTACTCATATTCAATAATAATAATAATAAATAAATAACAATAAAGATTATAAATAAAATAAAACGCTTGGTTTTATTAAAAAATATCTTTATATTAATTGCAATTTCATCATTTCCACTTTAAATTAAAGTTGAAGTTTTACCGGAAATGACAACAAATTAGCAAAATATATATAGTAAATTGAACGAAACGATCTAAACAACAGTATAAGTTTGGTATGACTATCAAAATTCGAAGATTAAAAATGTTTTGTTTGAGAATCTATTAAGAGACCAGTTACTTAAAATATTTAATTGAAAATTGTAGCGAGCGGTAATACTGGCGAACCGGCTGGTCACCAAAGGCGGCTAGTATATAATAAAATTAATATTATCTTATGGATAATATATTATTATAATTATTTCCTAATCAAAGTAAGAAATTAAAATTACACCTTTAGTACCACATAGCGGAGTACCAACTGGTAACTAAAATTGGTTAGCAATTGACTAAATGCCCTAAATATTTGAATGTAATAAAGAATCCCTGTGAGAGCTCTTTGCAGATTAAAAAAAAAATTGAAAAAAAATATTCCTGAAATTTTTTTTAGTGTTATCAGATCACTCTTATTAAAATTTTAAGCCTTACAAAACTGTTGGGGTTATAATTTTAATTAATAATAAAAATGATCTGGTGAAATAGAAAGAATTCTTTAGGATTTCTATTGCATATGCAAAGAGTTTTCTGTGTGAAGAAAGCTTGTCAAAAAAACTGTATTTTTAATATCTTTAGCATTTGTAAAACTATTCATCCTTCATTCATTTTATAAAAAACATATAACCAATCACCGTACAAGCTTTCTCAAGACTGATTGGCTTAATATTATGAAAATATTGATTGTTTTAAAATTGTAATGTTCAAAATTTCATAAATCAATCAGGTTTGATTGCAGAAGGGAGAAACGCTCATTTATTTACTTGGAGTGTCAAGAATATTTCGCAGAATATGATTCCGTAGGATCAAAAGATTGTATAAAATTTGCATTTCATTATTTTTTAAAGTATATTTATAGACCGAAAAAAATATTATTATTGACTTCATTTAAATCTCTTTAAACTAAAAACTGAATTTTATAAAGAAATTTTGTTTAATAATTCTTTAAAATATTACCCAAATTATTCAACAGTGAACATAAAATATCAAAGTTGAACGACTCTATTTTCAGCATCGCATTCAAAAAATCCTCCGGTTTCAGTAAAAGATGTTTTTATTTTAACTGCAGTTTAATCATCCTGATGAAAATTAGTGAGAAATACACAGTAGAATGAACAGAACGGCTTAAGGCCTCCATAATCTTATGAATGAATTATATGATTATCAAAATTCGAAGCTTAAAAATATTTTTTTGAGAAGTTATTAAGAAATGACGTTATATAAAAAATTTAATTTAAAATTTTGCAAGCATTAATATTGACTAACCGGCTGGTCTCCAAAGACGGCTGGTAGCTAAATAAAAATAAGACAGAAACTCACACTTGGTTCCAGGACGCTGAAATACAGAAAGAGGCCCCCGTCTTGTTTTTTCTTCCCAGAAAGAAATGTGAAAGCTTCATATGTTACAGGATTTGTATAATAGGCCACTTCAGCAAATTCAGCGCTTGGTAGTAGAGGATTGAGAATCATGTCAACTTCCTAAATTCAAAATGTAAAGGTCTAAGCTCATTACGTACCTTGTTGCTGTTCGTTACATGAAATCAGTTTTTAATAATTAAATGCTAGAATCGAAAAGGAATCGAAGTGCATATAGCGTGTCAATTATTAATAGTTATAGATTTTACAATTTAGACGTCTAGATATGTGAAATTATCAGAAAAACAAAAGAATCAGTATTCTAAAAGTTGTAGCAGAAAAAGTAAATTTTTTCAACTTCCATTTAGCTTTTGAGGATCATACAATTTTCCCCACTAGGTACTAAAGAACATGAGCACCAAATTTCACTCGAATCCGTCAAGGGTGTTGAATTGTGTAAGGTTCAAACATAGAAACGAACAAAATGATTTTCATATACATATGCAAGGGAGAGTCAAAAAGTAAAGTTGCATTTGAGAAAGGGCGCATTTATTCTAATGATAGAAAACTGAAACCCCACATCATTTTTCTACGTATCGTTCTATTTACTTTTCTACATCATCCTGGATTTCAACGCCCTTTTCCCATTGTGTCACAAGTCACAAAGCACAAGTTGTATCTGTTACCAATTTTGAACCGCATCAATGACTTCTTCATTGGTAGCAAATTTTCTTCCCCTTAGCGCTTTATTCAGGGGTTTGGAAAATCGTTTGGAGTCAGATCTGGATGGTATGGGCGTTCCAACATTTCGAATTTCAACTCTTTTATTGTTGGGCAGAATGTGGCCGAGTGTTATCTTGTTGCAGGATGACACCTTTTCGCAGTTTTCCACGACGTTTCATCGTCTGTTTTCCATCTCCATACCCTCAACGACTTTCAAATTGTCCTCAGTGGTTGATGTCGAGTGCTTGCCTGATCTTTCGTCTCGCATAAAGAAGTTCTTTTTTGTTTGAAGTGCTCTATCGATTCGTAGATATTGCTTCGCGTTACACCATACTGCGCTTGCATTTGACGAATAATTGAAGCAGGTTTAGCACCGACCGCAAACAAAAAGTGAATCATTGCTCTTATTTCCTCCTTGGTGCCTATCGACAATGGAGCTACCATATTTAATAGTCTGCTACATTCCAACGACTAATGCGGGAATAAAAGAGACACTTAACATAAAAGTGTTGGCGACTACACTTTGAGCGCTGACTACTAGTAGTGTTAACAAACTCTGCAAAGAGAAATTGCAAAAGTTCCTTTACTTTTTGACTTTTCCTTGTATATATTGTGTATAGATATTAAGTTTCGAGTAGAAAGACTCCTCTCTCAAATTTTAGGTTACTCTGCAGTTATGTCCATTCAGACGGATTTCTTTCCTATGGAGAGTTAATATAACTATCACATTCTGAATTATAACTATTGAACTCCAGGACTCTAAATGATTTTGACTTTTGAGATATGTTTCGACACAACCCTGGAATAAAACCTACACCACATAGCTTTAAATTTCGCTCTAAAAATTTTTAATCGAATTTCAAAAAGGATAAAACCAAATCTCTGTATTATTATGCAATAGAAATTTTGAAAATTTATCATTTCTTTTTGAAATAGAAAAAAAAATCTGCATTGCGTTGTTATTAGAAACTATGATAATTAGTATTTTGTTCGTTTCATACATTTCAAATACGGAAATTAAACATGCAAATCAACAACAATAAAAAAGAACTAGATAAAAATCTATTTTGATTAAGGAGCATTATAGGTTTATTTTAAGGTGGTTGCATGGAAATTTCCCGAATAGAATGGAAAAATTCGAGATAAACGAGAAACCAACTCGAAAGAAATGGTATTCTTGCGGATAATGAAACAGCAACTAATGTAGTTCTAACCTAAAGATTAAGAATTTGATTTATCGCCTGTTTATGGAAAACATATCTTGCTTGAAATTTTCATTTGTTCCATATAATGAAAACGGAGTTTTTTTTATGAATTTTTGTACCTATTTATCCAATTTAGGGCTCGTGAAGCTTTGTTTTCTTACTCTTTACATGAATTTCTGTAATACACTTAGTTTCTCAATTGCTTCGATCAAACAGAAAGTTCAGGAATTCTTTTCTATAACGAAATGTCATTCCGAAACATTCCGTAATTAATTTGAATGTACCAAGACTGGTACAATAATAATTTTCATAAATAAATATCCATCTTTACTACTTATTAATTAGAATATGTATACATGTTTTGATTAATCAAATAAATAAAGCCTGTTTTTTGTGTTCTTCCGCCTTAACTCCCGAAAATATTATTGTACATAATTAATTTTAGAAGTAAAAATTTACTTTTAATGATATCAATTTAGTTATGTGCATTTTTTTTATTTTGGTTTTCATAATTTTTTTTGCTTAATTTAAACAACATATTAATTAATTTTCAATAACAGATCTCACCATTTTAATTAAAATCCAACTATCGTTTCATTAAATATTAAATGGCGTAATTTTTTCCGATCGTCGGGAGTTGAAGAAGAAAGATTTTGTTTATTATTTGTGAATTGTTAGTTTACATGATAAATCAGAAATGGAATTACATTACCACTTATGATACATTGCAATCTGAAATAAAGTTTTTGATGGCGCTATGATGTCATGGAACTTGGCTATATCAGATAGACCCAAGCACATGGTAAACCAAACAGAAATAAGGACATTAAAATTACATTACATTAATGTATGTATCAATTTAATGTTTATAAACATGAGCATCAAGTAGTATACAAAAGGTTCAACTGAAATGGACACAATCAGTATTCTCAATATACTAAATGTGGCTAATTAACATTGAATTGTTTGACAGTGCTTTATCGAAATGGATAAAATAAATAATCCTTAAGCAGCATGTCAGTCTCTATAAACGTCTGAAGTCACGGTTACATTTGATTAAATATTAAGCAGAAAATGTATCTAAATGAATCATTTTATTGTTTGGAAGAAAAAACTTACTTCTCTAAACAACATGCCACACATCCCAGTCCAAGTATTGTTTTCCCAAGTTCCATACTTATCGTCAGGTTCTCTTATCCACGTGACGCTAAAAAAACAATATCAAAATATGCAGCTTTAATTCGTATGATAAGATGCTATTATTTTAGTAGATACGTTGTATCAAATAAAAGGTGCCCCAAAATTTCAGATATAAATTACACGACTGAATACAGACCGTCTTCATAAATGCTTTTAACGCAATAAATCATATGTTGCGGCTTGGAGCCAAGAGGACGCCTATGGGTCTGCAAACATACAAATGTTACTATAAAAACAAGAGTTGCTAACTTCATTTATTTCACAGAATTTAGTATTTACTACATAGAATATTTCATAATTTGAAATGTTTAATGTTTTCAAGAATTTTGGCAATTAAGCTACGAAATGCCTTTTTCATTTATAAATCCATACTGTCTCTCATAATTCACTAATTGATGCGAAATATTGCTTGAGTTAAATGCTTTATTTGATTTAAATGTGCAATGATATGATAAAAATTGGATTTCATTTTGTCTGTACGTTAACTACAGCTTATATGTAAATGTAGTATATTTAGAATGTCTCTAAAAATGCAGCAAGCGTTTATTTTCTTGTTGCACCGAAGCGTTTACTTAAAATTGCAAAAATTCATAAATTTGATACCTAATTTTGTGAAAATACTTTAATTCCTGCAGAGAGCGATAAAAAAAAATTAAAAGTTTTATTTTTTATTTTTCCATGAATAAAATGTTTTTCTTATATCACACTATTAGGGCTATTAGGTTTTATACTTCTGTGTGTAAATTTTGCTGAGGTACAAAAGGCAAATTTATTGACTTAAATCTTTTTTTCCCATATCTCTGACTGATGTTTGAGCAAAACCTTCGTTTTATAAATATCACGATAGTATAAAAATAATATACTGATAATATAAATATCTCTTAATATTATTAAAAAGACCGAATAAGAAAATAATAACGCATTTATTAACTTTCAATTTTTGAAAAATGATTAAATGATTCATTAATTGAAATGCTCCTCCTCTATTATCGTTCAATAATTGAAGTGCAACATGACACCTAGAAAAATTTGCATTCTTTTAGCAATACTTGCACATATGGGATCTAGATCATTTCTTGTAATTTAAAGGCTAGCTTTTTTAATCCATTAGCACAGATCTGAAAAACCAATACTAAATCAATTCATCCCTCAGTTGAAACATAATACATATCAAAATTAATTGGATATATTCTTTATCATATTGTTGCCCAGAATGCGACCAACTAAACAGTCTTTAGAAATGCCAACACATTTATAGAAAATTATCTCTAATGATGGATTGTATTCTCTTGTACGAAGTATGGATTTTTACCGTTTCAAAAATGATAGTTTTGAAGATCAATGTTTGTATCTCTGTCAAAGCAATATTAATCTGTCCAAATTACATTTCTCAGAAAATAAAAGGATTTGATACTACCTAAAGAAGGTAGTAGCTATTGTAAAATTCTGGACTTTGTATAGCTGTCCGAGTAAGTGTCGTAATAGTTCATGGATTTCACCATTTCTATATGATGCCAGTCATTACGTTGAAATAGTCTCTATATTGTTGGTTTTGAAATGTTGAGTTCTAGACTTGATATGTTCTCCAACTTGCGGGTAAATTGAAAAATAAGCCAAGACATCAATAAAATGTGCCATATATTAACTCCATTATCTTACCAATTCCCCTTCGGAAAGTATGAGCCCTATAGTCTATAATTGCAAATCGTTCTGTAAACACACGTCCTAGAAATATGTTGAGAATTTGGAAAACGACATCGATATTACATAGCGAGACCATTGTTAAGATTACATATAGTATAAATTGTCAGTCGACTGAGCAACTGTCGAGCAATCAAAGTGAACAATATTATCGAAATTAACAAATTTCATTGAAATCATGATAACTCGATGATGTACTACTAGATAGATGTATACATATGACATTTCGATGTATTGAATTAATTTGAATTTTAAAAATAAATATTTTAATTAAAATAGTGAAGGTGGGGAAAGAAAATGGGATTGATTAGGTAATCTATATAAAATTAATGGAAAACTATTTTTTTTATCTAAAGATATTGAGTTTCACAAATTGCTTAGAAACATTTTGGAATTAAAACCACTGTTATTTGATTTAAAACATATATATGGAAACAAACAGGGCCGCTAAACTGCATGGAAATGTTTTAAGGGCAATTGGTTCTGCGATCGACTAATTTTTCCAAAATCAATTTCTTTTTGTGAGATATTTTCAAACTTTCCGTGTGAGAAACGACTTTGTTTCTGAAAAGAATTGACATTTGCTGTTAATATTTGATGTATTCAAGGTATAATGGAAAATAGGCTGAAATCTACGTCAATATGCCCCTTCACATTGCTATGAATGCTAACAATGTTAAGCTACAAAAGTCAAAATTCGATGGCTTATAAAGTAAACAAAATGACGCAAAGGGTCGTCAGAAGAACTGCTCCGTTTCGATGTTTGGGTTGTCATATTGGCGAAAAATTCAAGGGGCACATTAAAGTAGATTTCAACTGGAAAATGTCTGGTAATACATGTATATATCACTGCGAATTTCTTGTGTGCTTATTTATTGTGCTCTGAAATTTCGTATAATGAAACAGATTGCTCAGTTTCCTGTGTTCTTTTATGACGCCTTATCTTTTCTATTTCCTGCAAATGACATTTTCTGTCATTCTTTTTTTAAATGAGTATACAGAAAGTAAACTGTACAAAAAAAATGAAATACTTGCTTCAAATTCATCCATAGGAAAATCGTTTTAAATATAGCAGGCATGAAACCATCTAGGACATCGATGCCATTTTCTTTCGAAACTTCTACAAAAGGAGGTAACTAGAAATAAAAAAGAATTGAAAAATGAATTTATAAAAACAAACTAATCTCATCGAAGATTTAAATAAGAAACCGGTCTCATTTTCATTAAACGGAATAAAGTTTAGCCAATTTAATACACGAGGGCTTGAATTTTACACAGTCCTTACTTTTAAAAACTGAAACAGTTCCAACACGATTCTGTTGGTCCACTTGGTTTAACGTATAAACATTTAAAGTATAAATATTTAATGCATACACTTATAAAGTATAACGTAGGAAAGTTTAATGTATAAAAGCATAAAGTTTATAAGCATTTAAAATATAAATGTTAAGTATTAAATCCGACATTTTTACCTCTTTACTTTCTCATATATGTAGTATAGAGAAAGTATTGGATCGATAAAAAATTAGATTTCAAGATTTTAACGAATCTTTACATTCTAGACCTCTCTGAGGAAATAAAAAACAATTTTTGGCCAATATTTGTTCATTTGTCTGTCTTTGATAAAAATAATTCAAAAAAGCTTTGAGCTAGATGGATGAAGTTTGGTATGCGGTCTTCACCCAAAAACATCCAGATTGCTATCAAATTTTGAGAAAATTCGTTCAGAGGAAGTCCACTTGATAGCTGGGCCGCGATGGTCTGGTGGTAAGGTCTCGGCTTTGGAACTGGAGGGTTTCAGGTTCGAGACCCTATTCCACCGAAGAACCGTCGTGTAAGCGAATCTGGTGCATGTTAAACGTCCTGGCCAAACGTCCTCCCGCTGGTGTGGCGTGGTGTGGAGAAAGGGGAGGGGTCAGATCAGGTGTCATCCTCGTCATCTGACCGTGGTTCAAAATTACGAGGTCCGTTCCAAAATGGCCCTATTGTTGCTTTAAAACGGGACGTTAATATAACTAAACTAAAACTGTTTGACTGCTGCTCAAATATAAATTAACACAATAACTATAAAACGAAGAGAATTAGTTGGATAAAATTCGGTACATATATTTAAAATCTGTAGTGTAGACATCTATCTAATTCTGTGCCAAATCCAACGAAGAGTTGACCGTTTGTTGGACTTTACGTTCAGAAACATGTAAGCGCGATAACTTAGAAACGCTGTAACTTAAATTAATCAAATTTCGTTCGTGAATTTACGATTGCAGGTGTAGTTTTATGTCAAATTTTTGTTTCAATCGGTTCGTCGAATCAAAAGATACATTTAATAATAAATTTTTGATGCTATTAACCGCATGCCAAATATTAGTCGCCAAAAAATCTCGCTAAGGATGACAAGGCGGAATTAGTAAAAATGCTAAATTCAAGTCAAAGGTTAATAGTTCTTAACTATTATATGCCAATGTTATGTAACGAGTTTTCTAGTTTATTAGAGAGCACGCGAGAAAGTTTTGGAAATACCATTTCCGCTGGTTACTTTGTAATGACATTTAGATGACATTTGTAAAATTAGATGTGACATTTGTAAAATTCGTAAAAAATTAAAAATGAATTATATTTTGGAAAGAATTTTTATATATATTAAATACATATTAGGAAAGATGGAGCTATAGCTTTAATTTAAATCAAATGCTTCAATAAATTCAACACAGCAACTTTTCATTTCCGTGAGGTCAATTCACATAATACCAGAATCACATGAAAAGTAATTGCAATCTGAGTTGCGAAGAGCTGTGATGTCACATCTATATTCCTCCCACAAAATTAGAAATGGATTCTAAAATTAAATGCATTGACGAGCTGTGACGTCATTGCTTTATCCCTCCCACTCAAAGATTGCTAGAGATTCTAAAATTAAATGCCATTTGCTACTGCTGAGCTGTGATATCAATTCTTTATTCCTCTAATAATAGAGAAATAGATTCTAAAATTGAATGTCCGTTGCGTTGAATCCATTCATTCTTGGAATACACTAGGATGAACAGGAATACCTGCATAATAGAGACGAGGCATTGAAGTACATATCTATTCAGTATGAGCTTATTTATTTATGTTGTATTCTGATCTGGCCTGTAATATTTCTGGTTTGTACCAGATCAAAAATTGTGACTAAAATTCTGTACACATAAGAAAATACACAAACTATAATTATACTAGACCAAAAATCTTAGCATTGCAAACCTCAGTCCAAGGACGCAGAAAACTGAGCTTTATTCATAAAACTGAGCTTTGTTCATTTCAAGCTGCTTTTTGCGTTGTTTGTTGCTTAAATTGTCAATTAATTATTTTTTTAAAACTTGATCTAAAAGCTTCCTCAGTAAAATCTTTTTAAACTTGAAATTTTGATAGATACGAGGGGTGATCCAAAAAAAAAAAAAAGTTTACCAGCAGCAGTATTTGGAAAGTAGAAATTGTTACCTAGAATGGAGACAGATGGCGCTAGTTGTCCTAGACCGGTCGTTCGAGCAGATAGTGTTAATACTGTGACCTGAAACCGTGACAATAATGGCAAGACATCTAGAGGAGTGGTCTCGCACAGAGGTGCGAGCCATGATACGATTTCTATGGGCCAAGAGCATGTCCCCATCAGACATTCACAGACAAATCGTGGAAGTGTACGGGGGAGGGGCGAAGCAATGAGTAGATAACAGGTGGCGAAATGGTGTCGTTCTTTTGAAACGGGCAGAGAGATTGCTGGAAAATTTTATGTGGGAGGTCTGGATCCACTCGCCATACTGGCCCGATTTGGCTCCCAGTGACTATTTCCTTTTCCTGGCATTGAAGAAACTTATCCGAAACAGGGATCATATCAGAAGATGATGTTCAAAAAGGTGCCAAGAACTGGCTCTGTAACTACTGACCTGATTATTACCAAAACCGGTTAAACAAATTGGTCCAGCGGTGTGATAAATGCCTCAACAGGTTTGGTGATCATATAGAAATATGTTTCTTAATTGCATTTGTATCCCGTGCCTATTGTTAATACAGCATTTTTCCTTTGCCTTGTAAACTTTTTTTGGATCACCCCTCGTACATTACTCAAAATAATTTAGAAGTTCAACGCCATTCCATTCATTATGCTATGCATTTTGAGAATTTCTTTTCTTTATATCTTTATAAACCCATTTATATTTCAAGAAAAAGCAACACTAGTTAAGAATAAAAGCAATTTCCACCATTGCTTTCACTGAAATTAAATTTTAATTATAGGAACAACAGCGAACTTATTTAATAAAGAATTATCGCATTCATGGCCGAAAAAATGATTCAATAAAGCAATTTATTTTAAAACTGACATCTTTTTATGCATTCTAGGGTATTGAATTAGCTTCTAAAACTTTTTTCGCTGTACTGCTTATATCTATAATTTTTTAAAGAGCATTGTTTAAAATGTCATTTTCAGAATTTTCAAAATCTAAAATCTTAAGTAGGTGGCTATATTCAAAAGTCGAATTTTTACAGATAATGTTGAATATTTTTTTTTAAAATTCAGTATTCTTAATTTCTGGACAATTTTCTTGCTAAAACTGATTGATTTGTTTCAGCATTTAATTTTTAGAAAATTACAATGATTTTTATATATGCAGAATTTATATTTTAATATTACATTTACATCTATAAATGCTATTTTCACACATTCTAAATTTCAGCAAAATTTTCTTTCCAAAAAACTCTTCTAAATTAAAATTCAATGCACATTTTCTTGTTTAGATTTTGTACAATACTGCATAAGTTTTGAAATTTCTGATCAACAAAATAAGCGATATTTTAATTAAAAAGGATTTTATAGTTGTTTTAAGGCTTCACGATTAAAAAAAATGATCATTTCATGATAATAAATCGAATACCAAAATCCAAAGACTGGGGAAAAATACGGTCTATTTCTGAATTCGATGAATCACACATACTCACTCACTCACTCACTCACTCACTCACTTACTCACTCACTCACTCACTCTCTCTCTCTCTCTCTCTCTCTCACACACACACACACACACACAAATTTTGCTTTACAATCCTTTTCACCAGATAATAATAATAATAATGGTAATAATATTTGTCTCAATTTTTAAGATATCTTTGGCTTTCAGTTGATATAATTTTTATTTCATAGATACATTATCAATCTATTTTACACCAAAACTTCAAGAGGCCGCGGTGGCCTGGTGGTAAGGTCTCTGCTTTGGAACCGGAGGGTTTCAAGTTCGAGACCCGATTCCACCGAAGAACCGTCGTGTAAGGGGGTCTTTTGCACGTTAAATCCGTCCTGACCAAACGTCCTCCCGCTGGTGTGGTGTGGTGTGGAGAGGGGGTGCCAGCTCAGGTGTCGTCCTCGTCATCTGACCGCGGTTCAAAATTACGAGGTCCGTCCCAAAATAGCCCTAGTGTTGCTTCAAAGGGGACGTTAATATAACTAAAACTAAACCAAAACTTCAAAATGTAAGATATTATAAGATCTTTCAAAAACTTCATCTGGAACTCTTTCACATACCTTAAAAGAAGAACAAAATCAGAAAATTTTAAAATAATGAAATTATTAATTTGAAGACGAACCCTTATGGAAATACAAATCACATATAATTAAATGAGACCTATTTGCAAATTGAATGAAACATTTCTTTGAATATAACATTTAGAGATTCAAAGAATTCGGATACTTTCTTGATGAACGAATCCTAAATTCTCTATACTTAATTCTAAGCGGACTTCAAAGGAAACTCGTGACCGCGATTACTGCAGCGAGCGAACTCGCTATAAAGTGTTCTCTGAGCAAATATTTGCTCTTCCATTTTGGGGTTTACTATTCAATTTGGAATGGCTTCTGTGATAGGCCACGCTTGCATTGCGGTTATTTCCGCCAATCTTACACAATTTGTGCAGAGTGATCGATTTTTATCTTCATTTTCATTAAGATTATTAATAAGCATAATGTAAGTCTATTAATGAAGTTATTTCATTGCTATCGAAGATGAAACGCGAGTTACGATTCCTTTTCTGGAAGTTATTTACTGCAATTGCGTGCTTGCGTTTTTCTTACCGATTATGTTTAACACAACTCACTGTGTTTTTATAGTTGCTTTGCAGCCTTTTGTTTACTGATCGGAAATCATCTGCACGAATGCATTATATTTTATTATTTATTTATTATAAGAAATAATCATAAATACAAACATTATGAAATATCAATTAAAATTTATTTCTGAAACGAACTAAAAAAAAAACTCTGAATCAAACTAAAAAAGATACAATTGTATTTAGAGAGCGCTAATTCTGCGACTACTAAAACACAGATGAAAACCAAATTAGTAAGAATATTAAGTTATATAAGCAAAAAGATTCAAAAAAGAAATCATGAATCCGGTCTGAAGACTTTCTCAAGGGTCATCCTCAGGCAGGGATTTAAACAAGGGATTTTTTTTCTGTGAGGGGTCTGACTTTCGTCCAACAATATTGACCCCTCGTGACCCAAAATACTCTGAAATTGAGGCCTTGGATATAAAACAGTTTTCACAGAAATGGAACAATAAATTATAGCTTCCAATTTAAGCGAAAATTACAATAATATAATATAAACTATAAAAGAACACTCGCAACCAAAAATCATTAAAACAAAAAGGAAAGAGATTCAGGGGCTTTTCGGGTCCTAAGGGGTCAATATTGTTGGTCAAAAGTCAGACCCCTCACAGAAAAAAATCCCTTGTTTAAATCCCTGCCTGAGGATGATCCTTGAGAAAGTCTTCAGACCGGATTCATAATTTCTTTTTTGAATCTTTTTGCTTATATAACTTAATATTCTTACTAAT
>JAPMOR010021768.1:320836-349680 GCA_026543865.1 Argiope aurantia
TACATTATCGCAATTAAAATGCTGAAATCCCACGGTTCATCAGTAAGCCATACTTAGAATGGCATAATTCACTCGACACATAAATAAAAAGAAATTTTTTATGAAAATACCTAAAAAAAATTAAAGAAATGAAAAAGAACACATTTTAAGTCAAATCCAACAAGGAGTTTACGTCTGTACTTGCAAGTACGAAAATTCAAAAAGTTAACGATTTAAATATATCAAATTTAGTATGGAATTTTGTGGATACAAGTGTAGTTTTGTGTCAAATTTTTGTTCCAATCGATTAAGAAAAACGTGTCGTCTGAAACATAAATTCGATTTTCGAATACTATGAATTATTTTGCCAAAAATTTCGCCTAAGATTCACACGAGAGATTGAGTAAAAATGCCAAATTCACGCCAATCATCAATATTTCGTAACTATTGTACACCATTGCAGTGCAAAGTATTCTCTAGCATAAAATCTTTATTAGAGAATAGACAAGAAAGTTTTCGGGAGACCATTCTTTATTTAGTTTTATTGGGAACAAAACTAGGTATGATTTTGAAATTTCAATTAAAAGTAATTTTTTAGAAATATTTGCATGCATATGGTCTGATTTTTCATAAGAATTTTGTGTTTTTCTTAACTTAATATTTAGTTTTAACTATCTAAAAGAACTAGTAGGATAAAACGCATATTCAATTTTCTTTTAATGTTTAACAGAAATCTTCATTATCCATTCTATGTAATTTCTTCAAAAATGGTCACTTGGAACATTTCAAAGATATTTAAATTTAATTAAAGCATTGATTTGAGAAAAAGCTATTAAATATATCTATTTCTCTAAGCCTTTCAAATATTCACTTTATTAAACAATATATTTTATGAAGCTAATTTTGTTGAATGTATCCATATAATTTTCCTAGAAAACAATAATTATAAAATTTTGTATTTTCACCTTTTTTTGTTAATTTTAAAATTTCCTGTCACTTTAATGTTATATAATTAAATGCACAAAAATATATTATCTTACATATCGCTAGAAAATGTCTTTCTTTTTTTAATGAACTGAATTTTTTGTTGAATCAGAGAACATTTTATAAAACAATTCTGATAGCTGTAGCACAAATTATGAAAAATATTCTATAGTACACAGAAAATTTCAATACTGAACGATTCTAATTTTTGTTTTTATATATTAAATAAAAATGTTTAGCTTAAAGAAAGATTCTGTATTAGTTAAAGTGTAAATATATGAAATTAAATTTCATTGGTTCTTTATGTGAGATCACAAAATATAAGGGGGATACACTGAGCAATGAACAGAACTATGCAAGGCCTTTAGAAGATTAGTTATATCTGTCAAATTCGAATTTGATAGATTGTCCTTGATGAAGCCACTAAAGCAAGTAACAAAAATATTTAATTGAAAACATTAACAACTACTGATCCCGCCGGACTACCAAAGGCGGCTGGTTATTAACAATCCAGCCTCTCAACCCCGCGATTTCCGCAGGTTGTCAATTTATTTTTCTATTGTACTCCTCTTTTTTTACAGTTTAAAGTGTTTATTTTTACGATTACAGATTTTTATTATATCATATTATTATCGTGTAATATATAGTATTAGTTTGCTTTGTTTGAAAAATATTTGAGCTTAATTACCAAAAAAGCATCCAAAATGTAATTTTAAAAAATTACGCAGTCAGAGGGTTAATAATAACCAATTAATCTCAATGGATGTAGCATTTACACATTGAGTAATTATAACTCAAATAAAAAATTACTCAAGTAAAATAATACAGCAATCGCAGCCATTAAGCTAGTTCTTTATAATCTTATCCAGATGAACATAGAGTTAAGACGAAAAGACAACTTTGTGTTTTTATCTACGGTCACAGAATCTCATTTTAATGAATGCATTTTTGTGAGACTCATGAAACGTAATAAGTGAATTTCATGACAACTTACAATCGATGACTTTAGAAGAACCACTGAAAAGGGATGTAGAGATACATCATAAAAAATCCTTGATGACACTTGTATTTCCATCTACCGATGTAACCAAAATATTCAAAATTATAGCAACTTTCAGTTTGAACAAATACGATAACAGAACAAATACGATACGAGATTCTACAAAAGTAAAATTAGTTTTGAGTAATGATGTTAAGACGTATGAAATATTTGTTTAATTGTGAGTCCACCTTGGGGACAGTTTTAAGGTTTATTTGATAATGGACGCCTTTGGCGACAGTTATTCACATATTTTATCAACCCTTTGCAGTCGGAAAAGTAATTCGATTACATAATTATTCACCTAATATAAAGATTTGTTTATTGCTCTGAAAAATAAATATACGTAATGTATTCGGTGTTTTATGTCGAATTTTCTTTGGAAAAGTAATCTACATGTTTTTACCATTCTATAACAATCTGTTTTAATCCTGTTACCATTCTGTTTTAACAATCAAAATTGAAAAATAAATAAATAAAGAGTCAAAATGATTCTCCGTCTTGAATGGTAAGTGAGAGGCAACATCCGAGGGCAAAGGGTTAATAATATTAATTTAATCACGCCAACTGACTACGATAAACAACATACTATCACAGCAAAATAAGTATTATTTTAAATTATACTTCTACAATAAACATAGAATATACTGACTGATTAATTATTTTTGCAGAGTGGCAAAATGAATTCATGAATTATCTCTTTTATAACTGAAGGTGGAGACTATGTCGAGGCTTCATTCTGCGATATCTCTCAAAAGGTGTAGATGATGTAGGTGAAGGCATATCTAGATATTATAAATTATCATTTAAAATAGAAATTGCAGAAATCGGTGCAATAGTTGTAGTTAGGAGACAATGTTCTGCTTTTTTTCCTATTGCGAAGTAGAATTTTTGAGATTTTTCTCTAATTATTTTAAGTATATAGAATTTTAAACACAAATTAATATAAAAGATATCGATTTAGAAAATGCGGGAAGATATTTATACATTCTTTATAAGAAAGAACGAAAATAAAATAATTAGCACAAAAAATTAAAACAAAGAATTGTTAATGAGATGCATAATTTTTATTCATTGCGACTAAAATGCAGAAAAACGTTTTTTTTAATAGCAGTAAAGTGAATTAATGAAGGCTATATTGTTAGTCTGTAAAAATATATTAACAAAAATGAAGAATCTTAACAAGATAAAAGATTTCTGAGAAAGAAATCTATCAGAAACTTTTTCTTTAATTTAATTTAATGAGATCTTTTAAATTTTTATTATACGTTGAAAAAAATGAGTGAAGGTCAAGAGGTAAAAGATTTCCATTAAATATTTAGATTTTTTTCGATGAAATTAGAAGGAAAAAAATTCTATGAGTTTTGATATTTCAATTGAGAATTTCTAGACAAATTGAAAAATGCGATATTTAAATGCGACGCATTCTTAAAAACATAAGAAAATTTTTCAATTGCAGATTATTTGTGAAGAATTTTATGAAACATGATTATAATTAAAAATAAAATAATTTCAATAAGTGGCATTCTTTTGTAATAAAAAATAGCTAAATTACACTTTGTCAACAATTTTTGAGCCACAGGAAAGAGTTATAGATATTAAAAAAGACGAATTCCTAACAGACAACGAGTGTTACTCAATCAGACGATCAGTAGTTTTGCACCCATAGAAAATTTTCAGAGTGTATTGCAGTTTTTTTCCCTATATTTTATAAAGATCTTGTAAATTTCAAATTTAACAATATTGTGAGAAATCATTCAATTACTAAAATAGTTTCAGTTTGGAAGCCCAAGATATTGAAGAAATTAGTACTTACTTCTACATTAATTGTCTTTGGCGATCAGTGGGTTCACCATTAATTTAGAATGGATTTAGTTTAATTAATTTTTTTAAAATTTATAACTTAATAGTCATGATTCCCATAATAAAGCGTGTAAAAATGCCCTCAAGTAAATATTTTCCAAATTCTATCAAACAATAAATTGACTTTAGAAGCTCAAACTATCTTGGATTTCCTATATCATAATGAAAATAGAATTTTCCAAATTGAACAATAATTTATCCTAGTTTGTTAAGCACTGTTAAAAGTGGACAGTATCTAGTGAGTATAAGAAAAAAAAATGCAAAAAGAACTCTATCTGGCCTTTTGTTCTTGATTCATAGACTCTACCTTAGATTGAGCTACTGTATACATTTATTTTTCTGTTTACTTATTTTTTTTTATTATTTTTTGACTTATTTTTTATTTGTTTATTTTTATATATTTTTTTGCTTTTATTATTTTTATTTTTCATTTATTTTTCTGTCTTCTAAATTTAAATTGGCTATCTTCGGTAAATTTTATTATTTACAAATTATGTTTCAATGATACTGTTGGAATATTATGTAGGCTCTTCTGCTTGGGCCCTTTAGACCTCTCCATTTTTTCATTTTATTCCTACTCTTTTTTTTGTTCTGTTTTTTTTTCTTTGGCTGTTTATAGCTTCTAGTACACAAGCACATGAAAGATTTTTTTTTTGAATAGCTAGTTCTTTGATAGCTATTTAAGTTCTATTTTTTTAATTTTAATTATGAGCTTTTTACCGGTGTAACGCCACTTTTGGCACACACCTAATCATCATCAGAATACATCAGAATAATAAAGTGTTATGGAGCATCAAATTGTTATAATTAATAGAATTACACCTATTCAGTTTATTTTATACATGTACTTTCTAATCGAATCTTGTCCTATAACACCATAGTGTTTTTAAAAATTTTAATGTATGGATAATCCATTTCATTTATCATGTTGTCTTTTATAGTAATGTGTATACCGATGTATACTTAAAGATGTATGCTGCACGGATAATTATCAGAATTATTATCCTTAACTCTCTAAAATAGAAAAAATTACGCAATTAAATATTCGAGGAAACAATGAAAACGATTTGAATTTCTGTGTAATATATGAAATATATTTGTTAAATATGTTTTATAATAAATTATATTATATCAATTTGACAAACATATTTCATTGCAAACAAGGAAATATATTAGTGAAAATGATGCAAAAATATTTTTTACAGGAATTTTTGAAGTTAAGAAAAATTTGCATAGAAAACAAAACAGATAACATTAAAAAAACTTTAAAAAAAATTGCAATTTGTGGAAAAATACATTTTTTTCAATAACATTTTCTGAAATCCTTAAGGAAAAAAAAATTCACTTAATTTGTATTGTTTAAATTTGCAATTCAAAATTTTTTAACATCCCTTCAGGCTGACCATTTCCATCGTCTAAAGTATATAAGTACCAAATATTGATTTAGTTCTAAATGAGACAAATATATCTTTAGATGTTGAATCTATTTGCCAAATTTTATTAATCTAGTTATCTTCTTTTTGTAGTTATCTTGTTTACTTATATGCGGACATCCAGAAAAACAGATTTTCTGCATGTGGATTTTGGATTTCGTTCAAAATTTGATAGAAATCTACAAATCTGAAGTAGAGATCATATATCAAAATTTTATCCTTCCAGCACAAAGCGTTTTTGAATTAATGTTCACAGATAGACAGATATAATTCTAAAATCTGAAATCTGGAAAATGTCAGATAATTTTCGAACTCGGCAACAGTAAAAAATTTCTAAAGCGCGATCTGATTTTTAACAGTATATAGTTTCTATATAGTAAAATTTATATATCTATCAAAATTTGAAAGTAAAAATAATTTTTTTCAGGAAGCTATTAAAATTAAATTACAAAAAATATTTATTAGCAATTTTCAGCGAATATTATATATAACTATTATATTTAGCGAATTTTTATATATTAGATATGATAACTGTACTATGCCTATATCCTCATCCCAGATGGAAGGAATAAGTTGACCAAGTTTCATCGCAATCAGTTGAACGGTACGGCAGCGCAAAAGTTAACAACAAACAAAAATTCATTTTTATATATTAGATATGATAACCGGCGAACCAAATAGTCACTGAAGGCAGCTACAAATTAAATGATATATTAAACAAAACAGATAAAGAGTCAATACATAAGGTAAGAGCATTCAAAAACTATGACAAAAGTTCAGCATTAAATCCAAGCAACATTTTACGCTATCATGCTTCCTCGCAATGTTTGAATCTTCCCCTCCTTCGCTGCACCGATGATCGACATCTAATTGTTACCTGACTAAAATTCACTCCAACAAAAACAAAGTGGAGCTGAAACGTTAAACGCAGGGACGTAACTTGGGAGCAAAATGAAGCCCATCCATCTTGGAAGAGGCCTGACTTAAAGACACATTATTTCTTCAGAATCTTTTCCTCTCTTTTTATTTTATTTTTATTTGATTTGCAATTTTTGAAAAGAGAGTATTGGATGATAAAGGGAGATGCTCGTAAAAGTAAAGCGGAGGAACAAGTGACGTATGTCGGGTTTTAACAACGGTGGTAATACTTTCCAGTTTTCTTGAGACAGGTTTAAGACTTTGGCCCGATCTTTTTTGTATCTTCACGTTTTCATTTGCTGAAGAATTCTAGCGTAATCTGTTTAAACGTCAGCTTCTTTGATAAAAACTTTCGGAAATAAAGAATGCGAATTTACAGGCAATTTTTATATTTGAATAAAACAGAGTAATTTATTGTTTGAAGTAAGAAATGTCGCCACTTACAGTTCTTTATCCATTTATAAATTCATATTTAGTATGAATCGAATATGCATAAAGATATTAACCTCATATATTTTATTCTTGGCTTAGTTTCATATTTTAAAAATAAAAAGCTTTTATAAAGGAAATAACTCTTCAGGTTGAGTCGTGAAAAAGTGACTGCCTCTGAGTTGACAATTAAGTTTCCAAATTTCCAGTATCATCAATGCTGGAAATGTTGTTACAAATTTGTACTGTTTCGCTAAGCAGTTAGGGTCATATTAAGGAAGAGAGATTTGCAGATATTTTATTTGGCGACCATTTGGCGATTTAGTAATAAATTTGGCAACAAAAAATGAAAAATCCAAAAGTTATGGCATTACTTTTATTATGAGTTTAAATCGTCCTAGACAGTTTCAAACCTGTCTCGGAGTCTATATAAGCGGAGACGCTCGCACGATCTGGAATTCTCACTTTGGAATGCAGGCCACGAAGCAAGCTGTGGATGCTCTCAGGTTGCTCTCTGCGTGTTGTGCTGTTGACGCTTTTTAACAATGATTTGTCGTCTATATGTGTGTTATTGATTTCTGCAAATGCTGCATTTATATTCCGTGTTTTCTTATGGAATGAAGTATTCGATATAGAGCTTTTTTTTGCCATATCTCCATATACTCAAGGTCTGATTTTTGTGACAATTCAAAGGACTATTTATTTCTGGAGATATATAGAAGCGCTGTCTCATTATTAATTGCGCATTAATTACCTCATTAGAGAAATGGTGTCTCATTATAAAGTCTGGCAAACTTTATACTTTTATTCAATAGATAAATGGATTTAAATAAAAAAAAATAGAAAAAGAGATTAACTGTTGCAGTAAATATAGATTCAACTAAAGAGGGGCTGGAGAAGAAATTTTTTTTTATTTTTTTTTGCATTATCTTTTAGCAACTCACAGATGATTATGCAAACTTTATTTTTCAAAAATCTAAGCTATTATGGAACTAGAATTCTCCACGGAGTTCGAGTGTCGCGTCGGAGGTCCCGGGGCTTGGCGACAAACTTGGCGACTTTGGTGCCAAAATAGATTATATTCGAAACTTCGAGAATTTTCCCGATCCGTCCAGTAGGAACCGAGATACGCCTCGAACGTTCCTCATTGGTTGAGAGGCTTCTAGCCCCGCCTCGTGAGACCTATAAAAGGGTCCGCAACCTGCCAGAGTGGTGGTAGTCGTCGTCGAAGTCAGAGTAGTCGGAATCGACGGAGCGGAGTAGTCGGAAGCGACGGTGAAGAACTGGTTTTCCAGGGATTAGCAGAGCAGCGATGGAGTCAAGCTAGTGCTGAACTAAGCTGTGCGCTGTCTGCAGTAGAGTCTGGTTGTATGCTGAACGTCTTGGCTGAAGATAATCGTCTTCTATGCTGTATATAGTTGTTGTTTTTGTGCTGTCTGTGTGTCTTCGTGTAAATAAACGTCGTTGTTTCTTTTTCTACTGCTGATTGAACGTTCTCCACACCGTATAACTTCCACTATCCAAACGAACCCCCGGTAAAATTTCTTAACAATATATATAAGTAAATGTAATTAATCACACATAATAGGGTTGGGGTATACAGAGAACTGAGAAAAGTTGATTTAAAATGAATTCCGACTTCGAAGCATTAAGAATTTTTTGCATGGCACTTCAACATTAAATATAAGAGAATATGAATGTTTAAGTTATTTTAAGTAGTTTAGTTTAGTTTAGTTATATTAACGTCCCGTTTCAAGCAACACAAGGGCTATTTTGGGATGGACCTCGTCATTTTGAACCGCGGTCAGATGACGAGGACGACACCTGAGCTGGCACCCTCCCCCCTCTTCACACCACGCCACACCGGCGGGAGGACGTTTGGTCAGGACTAATTTAACGTGCAACAGACCCCCTTGCACGACGGTTCTTCGGTGGAATCGGGACACAAACCTGAAACCCTCCGGTTCCGAAGCCAAGACCTTACCACCAGGCCATCGCAGCCCTAATTATTTTCAGTAATTCATTTACATATTATATATCTTCCCACATATACCATTTATCAATTAAAACAGATTTAAAACTATATTTCATTTTTACAGAATTTAACTTTCCGTTGTCGATCGACTCATTTTAGCTAGAGCTTCTAAGTATTTTTGTGTAATAAAGTGAAAATATTTAGTCCAAAACCGTAATAGAGAAAAGAAACAAGAGTTTTTTTTAATTATTTAATCCAATGTAACTGTTACAAAAGGCACCGTTTTTTCAATCTAAATAACTTCCAAATGAAATAAAAAAAATCGAGAGAATGGCGGAATCACATACCCAAGCAGTATTATGCAATTTGCTACAAATATTACATGTGCACTTATACTTGTGGTACGAAAAATATGTCACAATATTTTGATATTGGACACCGAATTTTTTTCTTATGACAATTTGCATGAAACATTAAGAACTTTCAATGATTTATGCAATTTGTCATAAAAAATCGTCACTTCACACTTCATCATTATATAACTAAGTGTCTTCATCGTCTTTTAAAGTTGGAAGAAAATAATCAATTAAACATATATTGAAACGTTGAAAATGTTTAGAATTTCATTTAATAATGCAATCTATTGTTGAAGATTAGGTAAGTTGTGGTGTTAGAAATAGTTGAAATTAGGTTTTAAAAGTGACAAAATTAAAAAAATAAATATTGCATGTAAATTAAACTGAAATCCTTAAAAAGACAAAATGGTATAAAAATCAATTTTTTTAAATTATATTTTAGAGAATAATCAAGGAAAAACGCGAAAAATCTCTTTTAATTTTTAATTATTAAAACTTCTGAAACGTCGCTTCAAAGTGCATTTTCCCATCATCCAAAGTATATCTGTACCAAATCAGGTAATTTTAAGTCAAACGGTCTCTCTCTCTCTCTCTCTCTCACCCCCCCACACAGACAAAGTGAATCAATATTAAATTAATCTTCTTGTATTTCTGATGTGAAAGATAATACAATAGCTCGTATCATCTTTATTTTACATGTACTACCTTATTATTCTTGTTATTATTTGTATTCATTAAAATGCACTAATATTGCTTGAAATGGTATTTTCTACATGTTATAAAGGGTAAAACATGACTCGATTAGGGGCATTTATTGATGCGATATATATCATTTAATTAAGAAGAAAAACTTTAATTTTTTATCAATTTCATTTCCACTAATTAATATATTGTTTGATCTATTTTGCATCTTATTTTCCTCAATCACTTCCTGAGACAATTTCTGGTTTTCCTGGGGGTAGATGTACCACAAGTTGAAAATCGATGAATTAGAAAATACAGATTAGTCATCTAATTTTTGAAGAAAATCCATAAAAAAGCACAATGAGTTCTAGATGATGAAAAATGGGGAAATATTCCAAGCTACTGAATGTCACGTCTTTCTAGATATCTAATAATCTTTCAAAATATTTGCTATGAACAAGAAAAAATTTAATCCGGGTACGAAGGGTTGCTTTAATATAAAAAATAAACGCTGATAAAAAATATTACTTTTCCAGACAACTTCTTTAAAGTATTTATTCGGTTACAACACATTCCCGGGATTTCACGCTTTCAACCAACTTTCCTAAACATTTATCTGCGCGTGCAAATCGGTGGATACTTTCAAATAATATCCGGGCGATAAATGCCATCAAATGCTACATACATAACTTGCCAAAGCCTTTTAATGCTTCCAGTATAATGCACAATCCTTATCAAACGATATGTATGATTTATCGCTGAGTGGCAATCCCTTAGGACGCCGAGACGATGCAGCAGAAGATTAAAGATTCCACACCCTGCCTGCCCTCCCCCCTTTTCAAGTTATTTTTATTCGGGGGATGTGTTATCGTCGTCAGTAAATTCTATCTCCCTGTATAATTTTGTTTTTCCGAGGTTTGGTGAAAAAGGGGACCCATGTGGTTCATTGGGTCTGAAGATCTTATTCCTTTATTTGGATCCTTATCAGCACCTGATACGGCAAACCACGAGGTGCTTTTCTTTATGTTATTTTTATCTATAGGGGTTTTCCTTATCTACGCTAAACACTGTCTTTTCCTTCCTGATTTCTTGTTTTTGCTTCGATCCCCCTTTTTTCACCATAGATTTCTTTTCTTATTTTTTTACACGTCTAAGCCTGTTGTCAACGTAATCTTTCGAGGAAGATTTTTTTTTCTTTACCGTGCTATTCCTTGTTGATGTAGGTGTTTTCACTTTTCTACGGTAGATATATATTTCTGCAATTTTTTATTATTTATTCTTCTTCTTGTTTTTGTTCCTTTTTCTTGAGTAGTTTATTCCTAAAAATGCTTTTCTTTCATATCCAACCTGCTTCTTCCTCTTCCTCTCCTCCCCTCCACACTTCAACCTTTTAACGTTTATGCGTTTACATTTTTTTCCCCTCCCTCTCTCTTTTTGAAAACATTTTTTTTTCCATGTGTGTGTGTGCGTTCACGTTCTCACAGTTTTTGCGGGCAGAAAAGGATTGATAGGCGCTGATACCAATTTTTATGACTTTAGGTTCAATTCTTATCGGCTCATACGGATAGGATTCCATTCTTTTGTGTTTTTAACTGACCTTTTCGAGACGGATGAGTTGAAAGTGAAAAACGAGTGGAAAGAATAAGGGAAAAAAAGAATAAAAGATATATAGAAAGAAGCATTTTTGTTTTTCTTTTATTTTAGACTACCAAGAGATGATTTTGTAATGTTTTGTTGTAATTCTTAATGATCGTCTAAAGAAGCAAACGATACTTAAAAAAAAAAAAAAAAAGCAAACGATATTAAAAAAGAAGCAAACGAAATAAAAAAAAGTTTTACAACTGAATTCTAAAAAGTAACTGCATTAGTTTAGTACAATTATACTCAACATTTGCGTCAGTTGGTAATAATGTTTCATGGAATATCTTTCCAATTCTCAAATTTTACTGTTGCTGATTAATGAAATCATGACTGAATTCCTGAAAGTAAATATATTAATGAAATATAATTATATTTATCAGTTACGCCAGTTTATTATTTCTTTTATTTATCGAATTATGTTCCAGTTGTTTAACCAGACTGCTGTTCAATAACTAACCTTAAACTATCAGTTGTCAAAAGCTTTTTTTTAACCCTTTATTTACCGAATCATTCTGCCATCAGTTTTTAAATTTCATTTTTGCATCAATAATTATGTTTCCTTGCAGATTAATCCAAGAAAAAAATTTAATTAATCTAAATATCTTAATCAATTTAACTAATAGTTAATTATTAGTAACTATTAGTTAAATTAATTAAGTTAAATTAATTAACTACTTGCTATATGGGTTACATCCTCCGTGTTCTTTTGAATACCATTAGAAAAAAAAGTCATATTACGAAGATATAAGCCAGAGATAGATGGTACTTTCTAGTACCCTCAGTAAATAAAGGGTTAATAGGATTGCCAACTCTTTATTGCACGGTGGCAAATTCAAATCTTGCGTTAATTTTGGGACACCCTTTGTAATTACACCCAACTATAACGTCAGTTTGTAATAATTTCCTACGAGTTCTATTCTGATTCTTAAGCTTAGCTGATGTTTAATAATCACAATTCTCCTAACATTGAATCCTTATATAAAATTAATACTTGAATTTCAAGAAATATGTTTTCATGAAAAACTGATTATAAAATTGAGACATGATTTAGCCTTTTTCATTTTTTTCTATATATAATGTTTATACTTCTAAAATAACATTTTAACTATTACAAATTAAGCTTCTATTTTATTCAGATATGAAAATATGTTACAGAAATAGTAAATGCCAAATAATGTGTTAGTAAATCTAGTTTCAATTGTTTCTTACTTGTTTATGACTGTATTTGCATAAATGAAATCAGGTAAGAGAGATCTGAAAATAAAATATGTGTATACAGTTTGATTTCAAATAACTTTGCGTGCTGAATCTCACAAGATCTGATCAATAACTCATATATGAGCAGAAATAATTTTTTTCACAATATAGTACTTAATTACGTATTATTGCAGGATGCCTATTTCCTAATAATGAAGATTGATAAGTTTGAGTAATGATGCTCTATAGGGCAGATATTTGACCTATAGTAATTTTAGATATGCATTGGAAGTTGGTAATGCGTGCCTTGGACGAAATTGTTTCTAGTAAAAATAGTGATTAATTTAAATAGAAGTGAAATCTTGTCATCTTGCTGCCATAACTTTCAAATATATTCTTGTTATTTCAAAATTATTTTTCATCATTTTAAAATTTAAACAAATTGTTATTTAAATTATAAGAGGAGAATTAATTATTTGTATTGATATTGTACTATTTCAGTTGTATTATTTAATAGTGATAACAATCAGCAGTCGTGCAAGGTTTTTTTAATTACGGTAATTAATTTTTTTAAATTGCCAAAATTAAGAGAAATGAGCGATTTGAATTTTTCACTGAAATTTTTTAGGGAAATTCCAATTATTTTATAATATAAAATATTCGATGAATATGATAAATATTAAATATTCGATGAATAATCGAATATTTAACATTTATAAAATTAAACATTCGATTATTTCATCAAATATTTAATTGTGTGATTTTCTTCCATTTTGAAAGCCTGCCTAGGCAGCTTATAATTTTTACAGTTTACCTGAGGAGTGGGACAATGAAATTACATTAGTATAAAAGACAGTGTGCAATTTGAAGTAGATTATCCAGGCACTTATTTCAGATTTTAATGCCACTATGGTGTTAGAAGACACAAATTCATTAAAAAGGTTCACGTACGGAATAAACAGAAAAAGTAAAAGGATCACAATATGATGTCTAAAAATACTTATTGACGGAATAATGAAGATCAAAACATTAGCCTTTTCGCTAATGGCCCGTCCTAACCGGCTATACAAATTCTATACAAACAACCAATTTCTGTTTCAGATGAGGAGTGCAGGATATTAAACGAGTTATCCCCAAAGATATCCTCGCTTTACATTTAGTACCCTTCCTTTGAAGTAAAAACAGGCAAGCCAGTGTAAATTTTCCAGGGCCGATTGGGCCGGATAAGTAGAGAAAGTATTTTAAACGATTGAAATAAAAAAAAAATCAAGGGCTGACTCTTGATTTTCTTGTTCAAGTTTAACAGAATTTAGAAAAAATAATCGTGATTATTGAGATTCAAATTCGAATTTTTTTTTCCAGTTTAGGATTTGTGCCTTACAAAATCTTGGAAAAAGGAATAGGAGGTGCTATATAGTTTCTACAACCTAGACACAAATAAAATTGACACTTAAGAGATGCGAAAATAATGAATCTTTGGACGGCTTTACTAACAGGGAGAGCATTACTTGGAAATTTGCTCAAATAAACGTTTACACGAGTTAACTATTCCGCGCGATAGAAAACGCGTGCCCATCTCAGTAACGTGATGTGACCCCATTGGGACAATAACAAATAGCTGTGCGGATGAGGCAACATTGGAGGATATGCCTCCAACGAGACAACCACCTCATGTCCCGTTGGAGGCACATGATGTTACTGAGATAGACGTGACATTTTATTGCCCGCTATAGTTGGCCTCGTGTAAACGCTGCTTAAGAAAATGTCATGTTTTCCTGTTTTATTCATGAATTTATGTTTCTTCTTAACAGTATCCAAGAAAAATGTGAAGTAGAACGTTCAATGAATATGAGCAGTTACTTTCGTGTTTTGGATAGACTGAACTGACACCATTAGAAAATAAAAAGAACTGTTTTCAGCTGTAGTGGAGATTGCATTTTAACAACAACAGTCTTATTCTCAAAATCCTATTCTCGTGTAAAACTTTTTTTTTTATATAAAATTTAAAAAAATATGTTAGAACACGTATGTAATATTGTTTTATATATTTGTAATTCTTGATTGTTCTTTTTTTTATTATTTAATTAGATGACACCTTTAGTTTCAAATCTGTGTTATCATTCTGATTTAGTTAAAAATCCATAGAACACGAGATGTTTTTAAATTAAGTGTAATTTTTATACTTCTAGGCTGTATGAATAATTTAATTTAGAGACAATTCGATGGCCGGAAGACGTCCGGGCACAAAGTCCATTCACTGTCATGAGCACCACCCGTGGGTCACACCTACTCTCTACTTTTACGGAATCAACTTTCTAATTAGAGGCTTCCTTCTCTTCTATAATTAAGAGATAGTAAAGAAGGGATAATCTAATTAATAGGTGTCCGAATATTAGGCTTGAGCTCATGGCAGGAAACGTGCTAAAGGGTTAATTTACATTTTAAAGTAAAGCAAATTTTTTATTAAAAATCATGCAGATCTAATAGATTTGCAGCTTATCAGTTTTAGGATGTTCTATTTTCATTTTTCACTTTAAAGGCAATGATGTTTATGTTATTTCCATTATAACAAGATCTTCTGAGCTTTACTTTGTTTTGTTTGAATCTGAAACAGAGTTACAGTTTTAAACATTTAGCTGCAAACTGGGTCAAAAAATTTATGAAACAAGTGAAACTGGAATGAAATATTTAAACTAATTTACATCGAAAGATTACAATGATTAAAAGGTTAACCCTTTCTTGGGCCATGGGAAGTATGCAACCCACCAAATTTATCAATCTTTGTAGGAAATTATGTAGGTTGGCATAAGTCCTGACTAACTTTTTTAGTTCAGTTGGAAACTTAGATGCTTTAGTTCTTTATCTCAGACAAAATGATGTGTCTTGATTTGTTACTTAATTATTAATTAACCAAATTAGTTAATTAATCAAATTAAATTTATCTAATACTCTAAATGAATCCCTTTTCTTCTTCTAATTTCAAGCCTAAAATATTTTAACATAATATGACTAAAAAAAAATGGTTAACACGGCTAATGTGTCGAGTTTAATTTTCTTTTGAACGACATTAATAGGATAAATATTTACTTATTTATTGACAACGGCAGTATCGTCGAAACAATTATTATCCAAATATTTATCAATTGCATTCGATATGAAATATTAAAATCATCTTTCATTCACAGATTTTGTAAAGCTATGCAAAATAATTTTTTAAAGAAACAAACACATTAAATTTCTTTGTACATTACCGAGTGAATATGGACAACTTAAAGTTTTCGATAGAAAATGAATAAAAACAGAACATAAACATCATCAGAAATGATTTACTGTTCTGGTTACAGCAAGTTAATTCCCTTCAATTTAACTCAAAGCTGAAAAGGAAAACAGTTTCTAAAAATATTCATCGAAGAGTAAAAATGTTTAACTAGTAACTTCGCATCTTTTCAGCGAAACTAACTGTTTGATCAGGTTCGCATGAACAATTATGATTACTTTGAAGAGATCAAAGGAATGGTGTTCGATAAAAATCATTAAAGGAGTTCATTTCTTTATGAAATTACGAACTCGGGATCAAGAAGCAAAAAGCACTGATTGTGCAGATTTTCTAGGCAAGGAAATTCACTCTCGATGCTTAATTGAAATAAATATAATATACGAATACGAATTTTAAGATACATTTACGAATTTAAAGATATCTCAAATGATATATATGTCTCTAATTCATAATTTTTTTACAGAAATAACAAAAATCAAAAAAATCAAAATGCGAAGTGTTTAAAAAAAAAAACCCTTTAAATTATATATCTTTACATATATTTTTGGATTTTTGCATAAAATAAATTGAAAAAAAAAACACACACCCAGCCATGAAATAAAACTACGTCAATTAAAAGTCAAAAATGATTTGAAATTGGAAAAATATATGGATTCTCTTCACTAAAAAAAAGGTATAAAGAAATCCCCCCCCCCCTTTTTACTTAGAAATCTTTCAACAGATTTTAAAAAAAAGTCTAGAGATAAGAAATATATTAATAAGTTTTTGAACTAAGAAATAAGCTGCACTTTCTAAATACTGGGATTCAATTGATAATGAAATTTTAAATTTTTTGCATTGTGAATATTAAAACAATTGAATATTTCTTTAATGTATCAATCGCTTATTTTATAATTTAGGAGCTACAAAACCTATTGAAAAATCTTTCTATAAAATTTGAACAAAAATATGCATTAGATTTTAATTCATAAGATTTTTTTCCTTAAGATTTTTATAAAATGTAGAATTTGTGAAAATTGAATATAAAAGCAAAATATGCAACTATAAAAATCATTGTCATGAAAAATTAATTTAGAAGCAAAATTTGGGAGATTTTATAAAGAAAGCTGTTCAAAAATTAAGAATCTTGAATAAAAATATATTCGATATTTTCATCAAGAATCAACTTTTCAACGTAATTTTTTAATTTCAGAAAATTTCATTAGAATGATTCTCCTACATTTCTTTTCGCGTTTATTAATATACTATGTATATGATTTCATGAACAAAATACAACTTTAAGAAAATTTTATAGTTTTATTTGTCTTATATTTTTAAAACATGATTTGCATTCACTATTTTGATCAATGATATAATCAAATATAGGATCAAAAATTAAGCATATTAATTTTTTTGTTAGAAAAGGTTTTATATGTTATTTGAACTTTATTGAAAACCTTGTTATTCTATTATTTGATTTCATTTTCCATGTGTATTTAATTACCCATATCGCATTCTTAAAAATAATACTAATTAAACAAATTTTAACAAAATCTTTTTCTATTCAAATATATAAAAAATTAATGAGATCTGTACTTGATGAGCAATTTTGAAAAGTGTCGTAAAAGGAATTATAATTTTTCAATAAAATAATAATATCTATTCTCTCTCTCTCTCTCTTTATATACAGAAATTTTTATACGAAATTAAACAAGAATTATACATGCATCTTCATTTATGAATGTATTCGTAACACCTAAGCCTAAATTAAGAATCTGAGAAAATCGAATTTAAAGAAGTAAATAGCATTAAAATGTAAATCTTTCAATTATAAAAGCAATATCACTTACCAAAGAATAAGTAACTAAAATTCAAACGTTTTTACTAAAAGAATGTTTATAGAGTAAGAAAACGTAGCAAATATTTTCACCCAAACTCTGCTTTTCAAAGATTTTGGGTGTTCGTGGCAAAATAAACAGTATACATTTCGAATATAAACATGAATGTTGTCAGTATCATGAACGAAACGAATGATAATTATTTCATTAGATTGCAAATATTTTTCGTGGCAACAGTGTTTTTTGTGGGTGTTTTTATCAGTCGTGCTAATTTTAAAAAAGAATGGAACATATTCCAGCTTTTGTTAGCAAATTCTTTTTTGTTTTTGCTTTAAGCTCTTCATCCAAATTTATCATTTTAATGCAAGAAGAAACGAATTGATTTAAAAGAAGTACTTATCAATTTTATATAGACGCGATATCAAATAGATATACGAACACTCTTCAATTTTATTAAATTATTTTTTAAAAATTATTATCATAAATGTTTCTTGTAGTAGCAATGCTTTTGTGCTCGTATTCATGTGATTATTCGTTCTAATTGCAAAACGAATAAAGAATTGATCTAGCTGTTGCCAATTAAAAATATTTTCGTTTTAAAAGCCAACCGCTGGAACGAAGATCATTATGATCTGTGCAGTGTAAGCAAGAGAACCCATGTTTTCGAGAATTCTTTAATGATCACATTTCACACAAAATACGCACCCCTAACAGAACAGCATCTCATCTCCTTCTTAATAACAATCATAGTGCAATATATGATGCCTACCTAACCAGGTATCGCCATCTATTATCCAAAAGAGAAGATAGAGTAATAAAACTGCTGCGGATGATGTCGTATCCGCGTTACCACGGAAAGGAGGTGCAGTAGCTTCTGAGGGTAAAGACCCCTGAACACTCGAGGGCAGAAGTCTGACTTCTAGCTCCTATAAAGACGAAACTCACACATTCGTTTACACAACCCCTTCTTACAGGGGGGGGGGCACATTCACACACCTCACAGATGAAGAACAACCATGCCCGAACCACAATTCGAACCCGGGACGCCCAGATAACGGGTAAGATGCGCTACCCCTATGCAAGGACGCCGGCTAATGAAACTGCTACATATTTTATTACATGGAAGACTACATCAATTCTCTATTCTTTTCTGATTGAAACTGATTGATTTTTAAAAAGTGCACACCGGTTTTATATAGATGCATTGTTGAATACATATCTACTTCTGACATGCAGTTTTGTTTACAAAATTCTCAAAAATATTTTCCCCTGAAAAACGTCAGGCGAATTAATTTTACAGGATTGCTTACAAAACAAAATGTGAGAATTTCGTATCAGAATATCAATATTTCAGAACAAACACTACAAAGTGATAAAACAATATCTCAAAAATCTAATTTCCTGTTTTTACCCGAAAGAAAAGGGGCTTGAAATGTGTAAGCCTTAAAAAAAAAGAAAGTGGTCCATGGGAATAGGTGATCTGCTGTCTCGAAGAGGGTCTTCAAAAGATGGGGCTGGACGGGAAAATACGGAAGGAGCTTAGGACGAAACAGCTGTGCTGAGGGATTAAGACGGGATTTTCTCGCTTTCGGCTTCCTTACTGAGACTCTTGGAAACAGGGATTTATTTTTTGTTTCCTTATTCGATCTTTTTCATTATTCTCCCTCCCCGGTTGCCACCCATCATCGAACAATATTTCTTCTTTCCATTCTGAAAATAAAAATCTGGTATTACAGTTGTGTCTCCTGATCGAGGTTTTAAAAGCTTTCTTGTTATTGCTGCTTTTTATAAAGGAAAGCAGTGATTTTCCTCATTATTTTATTACATCTTTCTTAGCAAGCTTAGATGAGGTTGGCACCGATGATCGGTGCTATATTTGTTGATGTATTTTCAGGGGAAGAAATGCAACGTGATGAATTCTTCTGTTTTGAGATAGTAAAGGGATAAGTCTAATGAATTAAGTGTGATAAGATTACTACTATCTTAAATGCAATAAGGTTATTAATATATGATGTTAGACATTCTGTTTTGTGATAAACTGATTTGGTTTAAGGCTAATTAACTAAGCGTAGTAATGATTCATTATCTAATATACGAAGTGAGAGGAAGTATGATAAACGTTAAAAAAATATGATTTGTTTCTTTGCGCTGATAAAGACAAAATAAGTTTTAAAATTCTGCCTTTGTGCCTTACAATTGATATGCCTTTCCCTACATGTGCGTTTAATTTAATAAAATTCACAGCTTATTTCAAAGCAACACTGGGGAGGGTATTCCGGGAGTCAAATCATAATTTTGAACCATGGTCAAATGATGTGAACGACACTTAACCGGTGCTCATCACTCTCCATACTAGCGAGAGAACATATGGCCCTCATAGATTTAACCAGAACCGTTTACTCTGCTTTTGGCATGTAAGATGCGGCCTTGCCATAAGATGAACGTATCTGTAAGTTAGCAATGAGTATTATTATATCCATCCATTATTTCATTAGCATCTACTAAGACTATTTTGTGACGGACTTCGTAATTTTGAAAAGCAGTCAGATGACGAGGACGATACCTGAGTTACCTGCCGTCTCTCCTAACTCCCGCACCATGGCAGTGGGAAGAGGTTTGGCCCTGATGGACATGCACCAGATCATATTTCAAGACGGTTCTTCGATTAAATCGAGTCTCGAACTTGAAACCCTGCGATTCCGAAGCGGATGTCTTACTAACAGGCTACCGAAGCCCATTGTTAGTTACCGATGCATAATGCTAAGCGATGGTTTTTTTCGTTTATAATTGAGTTAATGATGAGTACAACTTCATGATGAGCATTTTTTCACTTTTTAAAACACTTTTGAGGAATATTCAAAATTATCTGAACGTATAAGAGATTTACACAATCCTTTTTGATAAACTTCCATTAAATGACATCTTCTAGAAATGAAAAGTTTAGTTTAATTATATTAATATTTCACGTTGAAACAATACGTGAGTTATTCGGGTGGCGGAGTACATAACTAAAACGACATAGACAACAGTTGAACCTATCTTCTTCTTTCCAAACTTTCACATTACAGATTTTACCTATTCGTATACTCGATTTCGAACATTAAAAATTTCTATCTTAAGATTTTGACGATTTTTCATATTTCATATTTCCTTGAGATAAAAAAGAAATTTCTTAGAACAACGAATTGTGGAAGCAATGTTTTATATTTAGTTCAAAACAATACTCAAATCACAAAGTGAAAAAGAATCGAATCATTTTTACGCGTACTTCTCAAACTTTCCCACATGTAAAATATAAAAAAAATATTACAATCGTCAAAAAATTCAATTTCGAGATTTAGGGGAATCTCCACGTTTCGGACTTCTCTTAATCCGTCCTTTTGTCTGTCTGCAAACACGGTAATTCAAAAACTCTTTGAGCTAGATGTTTGAAATTTTGTGTATTTAATTATGATGAAATTAAAAAATTTCTACCACATTTTATCCGAAATCCACTTGCAGAAAGACTGTTCTGGTTGTTCGAATGCAAATAAACTCGATAACTATAAAACGCAAAAAAAGAGCCCTAGGGAATTAAATTTAGCACACATACTTTGTATTTAAAAGGAAGATGCATGGCAAATTTTGAATCAAACCCGTCAAACGGCTGATCAACTGCTGGTCTGCCATTTCGCATGCATGTAAACGCAATAACTCATAAACAAAATAATTCAAATAAATGAAAATCGGGTTTATAACCTTGTGATTACACCTATAGTTACGGGTCACACTTTCGTGTCAATCAGTCAGTGAAAATGTGTCGAAAATCCATATCTGAGATTCAATAACAATGCTAGATTCACGCTAAAGATCTATATTTCGTGACTATCGTTCTCCAATGCCATAGAAGGAATTCGCGACCTTAGCTAAGGTCTACAATGCTATGCAAAGGAAGGAAGGATAAGACCAGATAATAGGCGAAAATATAATTAAGATAAGATAAATATGCGAAAAGGTTTCGAGGTGACCACTGCCACCGGGTTTTATTTAATGAGTAATCGCTTTACTATATGAAATATAAATCGAACTATTTTGATGATATTATTGTTCAATTAAACTTGAGTTATTTTTCCTACTCGTTTTTTATTAATGATTAATTTGAACTTTTAAGATTAATTTTTACTCGTATTTTAAAGATCTTTTTGATGAATATATTGTTACGAGTTTGTAATATTGCTTGTCTGCGCAAAAAATGTTTTAGTAAAAAAGATTTTACAGATAGATCTAATGGATGTATTCTCAATAACCGCCGGCCTTGGTGACAAACATAGCGACTCTTGCGACAAAAACTTAGGTTTGTGAATATTCTGGAATTTTGTTAATGTCTTTATTAAAACTCGAGTTTTGAAGTTTCTTCTAGAACTTTGTACATTCATGGAGATTATAAAAAGGCGAGAGAGCTACATTCAGAAGTAGTTGAGTGGATTCTTTCTTTGGTGTGCTGATCATCAGAATTCTGTGTTTAACCCTTTAAAGGGCCATTTTTTTCTAGTCATATTATGTTAAAATATTTTTAGGCTTGAAATTAGAATAATAAAAGGGATTCATTTAACTTATTAGATAAATTTAATTTGGTTAATTAATAATTAAGTAACAAATCAAAACACATCATTTTGTCTGAGATAAAGAACTGAAGCATCTAAGTTTCTGACTTACTAAAAAAATTTGTCAGGACTTATGCCAACCTACATAATTTCATACAAGGATTGATAAATTTGGTGAGAAGCATACTTCCCATGGCCCTAGAAAGGGTTAACAAAGATTTGATGTTTTGTTTTGTGATTTTTGTATGTTTTAAAAATGTTTTCGTGCGTTTCTGAGGAGTAAAACAGCATACGTTATCGAACTTTTCACCAGATATTCATCCGACGAATTTTCCGAAACAATATTATTTTATCTTCTTGTTTCAAATAATGCAAAAATATTTCAACTGAATTTTTATTGACATAATTGGGAATGTATCCATTTGATTACCGATGAATTTTAAATGTTGAGATAAATTAACAACCCTAAATGAATTCCTATAGTCATCTATTTCATTAAAAGAATTTTAATCCAAAAGCTGTGTTCAGTTACAAAAGAATTTAATTAGTATATATCTCATGTAGCGCTAGCGTTAACTCTAATTAATAGATTGTTTGTTTAGAAACTTTATTGTTTAAGAACTTTAGTGTTAAGTTTAAACCGCGCTTTTTGTTGTTAGAGTAACAGTTAATTTCTTACAGTGGATTAAAGCAAGTTCATATGCGAAGCAATTCCTTGAAAATAAAGTAAAATTTATTTTAAAGATCAACAAAAAAAAATATTTAGTGATGGATAAAAATTCGGAACTCTTTCCGAAATAACCTGCTAAACATTCATTTATTTCCTTTGTATTTAGCTATTTTACGGTAAATGGTGTTTATACATTATTTTAAAAAGAATCGACTGAATGATTCAAAAATCAAACAAAGCTTAGGCATGTAGAATTAAATCATGGGACATTAAACGGAAAGTAAGGACTGTTAAACATGTCTATACAGGATTCAGTGAATTAAGTTAGAGAAACGGATACATTATATAAAATTTACTAAACAGATGAATCTGAAATAGAGGGATACGCTTTGAGGGGTTTTAATTTACTAAATTTTTTTCTTAAATTATAATCTCTGAGAATTTAGAGATTTCATATAACATGTCAGGAAAATATAAACTCAATGGAATATTTCTGAGTGATTTCTGAAGTCGCCTTTTCCAAAGACCTATATTTTTCTTTTTTTAAAAAAAGGAATTGAATGTAAAAAACAGGTGATGAGTTCATAATAATACCTAAGTTATAATATGGAATCTAGTTCCATGAGTCATGTAATAAAGTAAATATTTTCATTATTTGTCATTACACATAAGCCAATTTTTCATGTTATTTTCATACTGCATTTCATACTATAATAGCTACAATAATATTTAGTCCTTATTTGCTATTTGTCACCATATTTTATAAAATGCTAGTGATCCCTGTCTATCAATTGACCCAAGGGCTATATTAATGGTGGTTAATGGTATTTAATTTGCCTAATGAAGTTGCATTTCATAATGTCCTGATGACATTAAAATCTTAACTTCTTCAGTAACCTATTTCAAATTTTGCATTCTCTTTTGTGGTAATGTCATTTTATTTTCTGGCTTTTCATGTAAATTGAGCAAATAATTGGTAGAATTTCCTCTTTAGATTTCGATGAACGAAAAAATAATGTGTTTTAGTATTTGTAGAAACGATGAAAATGGTTTAAATTTAATTACAAGAATGAAATTTCCCGTTTAATAACACGGGGCTGCAAATTGTAGTAGGCCAGACGCACAGCGTTTGTACGTGGAACGATATCTGACGAGGCGTATTCTCAGTCATAATTTCTTTGCAAGACTGCACCAGAGGGTAGCTGAGACAGGTTCATTAGAAAGAGCTCACAGGGACAGGGTAAGAACAACACGGACTGCAGACGCCGAACAGAATGTGCTGCAGCATGTGCAGGGGAATCCAAGAACGAGTACACGAAGTGTAGCAAACACAGTCGGGGTTTCCCATTGCAGCGACTGGAGGATTCTCCGAGCAGAAGACATGCATTCGTTTTATGTGCAGCGTGTCCAGACACAGAAACCGGAGGATTATGTACCTCGTATTGCTTTCGCACAGTGGTACCTGGGAAAATGTGCTACAAATCCCCTTTTTCCTGCTGAAGTGCTGTTTTCCGATGAGGCATCCTTCACAAGGGAAGGAATTTTCAAAACGCATAACAACCATATCTGGGCAGTCGAGAACCCGCATGCAATACGACGTCGTGCAGCACAGAATTGATTTTCGTTCAATGTATGGACCCGTATTGTGGAAGATCACCTCATCAGACCTTACCTGTTACCGGGTCGTCCAACCGGACCTACGTACTTGCTCTTTCTGCAGCAAGTATGGCCACAACTTTTGAGAGATGAACAGATTTCTGCATCTACGCAACAGGCAATGTGGTTCCAACACGATGGAGTCCCTGCACATTATAGCGGAGATGTTCGTAACTACCTGGATGTCACATTTGGTCAACGGTGGATCGGACGTGGGGTCCCGTGCGTTGGCCTTCTCGATCACCCGACTTATGATGTCTTGATTTTTATTTCTGGGGTCATATGAAATCGCTAGTTTATGACACCCCTGTTGACACTGCTGAGGAGCTCGTTGCAATAATCGCAGTAGCTGCCGGAGAGATTCGAGATATGCCTGGAGTATTCCAGAATGTTCGGATGTCCATGCGTCGGAGATGTGAGGCGTGCATTCTAGTCCATGGAAAAAACTTCGAACACTTACTTTAATCCATGTACCTTTTGCTTCTTTTCATGTATTATTAAAACGATTTCTCATTTACGGTCTCTTTTCCTTCTGGTGCTTCTGTGTGCAACACCGCTTCAGGAAAGCATTTCCGACCCCACATTGCTCTATGATTTCGAGTTGTCAGGATGTACCCTACCCCTCCTAGAAGTTCTGAAACGGTTCACTGAAACACCTTGTATATTTATCACATTCATAAAACAGTATTTTAAAAGCCTTTTTATTCAAATTCTTTAATTTTAACCACTTAGTAATGATATTTCAAGCTTTTTACCTTGGATTTGGTCATCTCTGATTAATGCTTTATTTCTTCAGAAAGAAACTGATTAAATAGTGAGAAATCTGAGTAAAGATTTATAAATTTTTGAAAAAATTATTATGATTTTTTGTATTTTGGTTATATACTAAAATGAAAGAAATTATCAAGTTGATTTGGTAATTATATACACTTATTTTAATAATAGATGTAAGAAATGTAGTGCTGCGAAGAACTTACTATATGAGAAGTAATATTCAATATAAGAAATTTTTATTACAGTCTATGTCTACTTTACCATTGGTATGAATCCCCCCGGGGGGCACCTCGAAATGAGAATGAGATGCTTCCGACATGGTGGATGGATCTCGCCACCCTGGTGGGTACACAAATAGGTGGGGGATCTGACTCCTTCCATCGATGACGGGACGTACTTCCTTCGGGGAGGGTTGTACCGTGGCCGGTGATGGTATGGTCCTTAGGATTCAACCACAGTTCCGGCCAGTGTTGCTGTTGCGGCGGTCCGGTCATTCAGCCTTATGGTTTAAATCCGTGTGCCTTCGGGGCGGGTCGGAGAGTCAGTTGGTTGACTTACCATTGGTATGAAATAAAAAACGCTTTTAAATGAATGAGAATTTTTTAAAAATTGAATGCACAAACTCTTGGCATTCTTCTGAAATTTTAAATTTGAAGCAAAAAATATTTTATTAAAAATAAATTCAATTACGCTACATTAAAAAAAAACAAGAAAAAAAATGCATGTAGGAAAGTCACTTGTTGCATTATTCTCAAATAAAATATTATATTAATAAACATAAGTTTTTTAAATAAATTTCCCCATTAATAAAAATTTATGTAAGTACATGTTTTTAAATATTCTGAACTGTAATTATCATACAAATAAGGGCAAACATAACAAACGTAATAGATGATGCTTGTAGCGTAGAGAAAAAAAGATTTTTAAAAATGCTTTTCGTAAACCTTAAGCAAACATTTTTATTCGCTTTTCCATTACTTTTCTTATCGTAAAACAGTTAAGTAGATAGCATATCATCTGCCTTGTGGCTAAGAAATGAATAATGATCTTTTTAAGTATTGAAAAAGGAAACAAATTTAGTTTTTAAATTTATTTCAGTAATTTTAAGAGATTCCAAATAATAATTTTTTACAAGAGTTTCTTAAATAGAAAAAAATTATGATTTATTTAACCTCTTTGAAATTCTAAAAAATCATATAATTATCTGAAAAAAAAACGTATTCTACTGTTAAATAAATTAGTTTCGACTATGTTTCGTATGCTATTCATATATCATGTAAATCAATAATGATATACAGAATTAAAGATTACAAACTATTATTTATTAGTGATTAATTAATATCAAGGATTAGTAATCGATGTTTCGGTTAAAAAGAAATAACTTCATTTATTTATACCGAGGTATTCTATTTGTTTTAAAGGAATTTTGGTTATTTCATTTAAAACAAATGTCTGCTGTCTTAAATCTTTTCAAAACTTGCTTAATGCATAACTGAAAAAATCAAAATCAAAATTTTATTTATTAAAAAACAGAAACCAAGAAAAATTTAGTGCAACAAATTTAATTAAAAAGGTTTTTAGAAACCTACATTGATTTATCTATTAAAAGTTATATTTTTTTGAGTTCTTAATCTCTACTTATAAAAAAGATGAATATGTATGTTTACTGCAGTTCTACAGGCTGGATTATTTGAACTAGAGCTATCTAAGCAGGCACATATATACTTTCAAGGAAGGGAATGTGCATTCGGGAACAATGCTTTCAAATTTTTAAATAACAGAGTTTTAATAAATTTTGACTGAAAATATTATAGGATTTTTAGATTATCTTATATACTATATTTAATATTATTATTTATATACTATATTTAATAGGTTATTTCATAATTTAGTAAATTTAATTTTAAATAGAATTAAAGAAATTTTTAGTGCACAATTCTCTGAAATATTAAATATTAATTATATAAAAAAAATTCCTGTAGACTTACTTATGATAAAAACTTAATACTTTAGACTTCAGTGCGAACAATTTTTGTTTTCTGTTACATTTTCAAAAAAAAAAAAAAATCGGAAGTTTATTCACTTCTGTTGAGATTCAAATTCAAATTTAAGAGGAAACAATAGATAATTAGATTCAAAATACAATATTCAAAATACAATTCAAATTAATGAATTCAAAATACAATGAACTGAGCGATGCAAAATTTCTAAAATATTATAACGAAATGATTATCAAAATTTAAGACGTAAAAATATTTTCCTGAGGAAAATATTTAGACCTTCTTAAATAAAATATTCAAATGAAAATTTCTTCGGCAATTAATCCCGGCAAACCAGCTAGTCGCCATAGACGGTTAGTTATAAATATCATGGAAATGAATAATAATATGATGATAATCTTACGAATGATCCAGAACCAGTGGATATTTTTGTGAATTATCGTAAATAGATGATAATTTGGAATAATAGACTCAAATTCATAAACAAAAGACTCCGGTGGCAAGAAATTAAAATCAAATTAAATTAATTTATTTATAATTTAGCTCCAAAAATAATTAAATAATCTATTTAATCACCAAGAATCTATAAAATGCAAGATTTCAAAATTCTAGTAAATAAGAAGATGAATACAAAATCGATAATGAAATTCCACCCTTCGCAAACTTAATCAAATCAAGTTAAATGAAACCTAAAGCACACTAAGAGAAATGTCAATTTTGAAATGAAAATAGAAGTAAAAATTATTTTTAATAGTTAATATTTAGTAATAATAAACAGCAAGTAATTTTGCTAAATAAAATCTTTATAATTAAATGATTTGTAATTTTATGCGTAATTTCTATCGATAATAAAGAGGAATGTGTGTGTGTTTTATCACTACAAAATAGCTCGTGTGACCTGGGGTTACCAAATTTCACACATATATAAAGAGTAAGATTAGGAAATTTAGAGTGAGTTTTTAAACATTAATTTGAGTTTTAATTAACTAAAAATTAAATGAGATTTTGTCGTTTCTTTCACCATTTATTACTGTAAAAATTAATTTTAGAAAATTTTCCAGGAAAAAAAATATTTTTAATAACACCAATTTCCAAAGCTATGAAGTTTTTGCTGAATTTGAATTATGTTTTTAAAAACATTTCTTTTGAATACTTTTCAATAACAGATTTCTTTATTGCTAAGAAATTCAAATCTTTTTCAGTGTTTCGCCAAATATTTAATCCCATTTGTCCGTCATGGAAAGTTAAATAGGAAATTTGCTAATTATTTACGCCCAATTTACATGAAGATCCGAAAGCGAAGTTACAGTACAACAAAAGCCAACAAGCAATTTGCATTCGGGAACGATTCTTAATAAGTAAACTCCTTTGTTGAGAGAATCAAGGATACATAATTATCTCAACAAAGTTACACATAAGAAATTTAATTTTAATTAAACACAAATGATATTACCTGCGAATCAGGTGGTCGCCAAAGGACAGCGACAATATTTTAAAAGCATTCTGATGATTCCATTAGGAAGGTTCATCTGCACAATGATCAAAACAGGTATTAGGCTATTAAAATAA
>JAPMOR010021768.1:360474-372596 GCA_026543865.1 Argiope aurantia
AATGAAACCAAAAATTATGCCATTAAGCATTTAACCAAATGATGAATACAGTCAGAATTTCACTGCAACAATGAAAGTCATTGTTATAAATTAAACAAAAATGAAGTAAAAATTTCTTAAAACTCATTAAACTCATCCAATAATTCATTATTACTTTTTAGCAATGAAACCAAAAATTATGCCATTAAGCATTTAACCAAATGATGAATACAGTTAGAATTTCACTGCAACAATGAAAGTCATTGTTATAAATTAAACAAAAATGAAGTAAAAATTTCTTTAAACTATAGGAAAAAAAACAACCTGCTCGGCAATTAAATTGATATAACTAAAAAAAGGTAACTAAATTTTTTAAAAAAGTGATACGAAAATTATTTTTGTGCTATAATATTAGCAAAAGTTATAGCCAACTCTACTGCATCGAGAAATTAGCCGCTAGAATCTCCATTTGTCTTTTGTATTTTGTCTAATCATATTTTTGTTTATATTGTTATTGATTTATTTCGTCTTTAGTTTGTTTTTAACTTCTATAAAGAGTAATATAAGGAAGATTAATTAATAAAAATGATTCATGGTACAAAAGGGTTTTGTGCTTTTAAATCATGCTTTTTTGTTTGTACTATTGTTAAGTCGGTTTTATCGTGATATCAGATAGAATAATAAGGAAAAAGACCTAATCTTAACTGTGTAACTTACAGGTTTTTAAAGCACTTCAACTTTGGTTGCGTTGAAAGCTGTTGCCTTAGACATACTTGTCTTTTCTGATTTACTATTGGAGAATTTCAGAACTTGCTATTCAATAAATAATTTCAGCTATTCTTTTCCAGGTTTTTCTTTCTTCCTTGTGATAGATTTTTATTATGAACAGTCTCATCCATGGTGTAGGATGTATTTGCGATCTATAGTACAAGAAGTACCAGTTTACTGATCTAAGACTTCACAATCTTTACAGATTATATTAGATATTACAAACATAGGTTTATTTATCCAATTTTACTTCGCCTATTGTTAAATAAAAAAACTAATATTCTTCAAAAATTCATGTAATTTTCCTGTACAAAAAATTTGTACAGGAAAAGCAATTTTATAGTTTCTGTTACAAACAAGACCTAAATGGTAAACAACGAAAGGTTTCTTCTAAATACTATTGAGTATTGCCTAAGAGGATTATATTGCAAAATATAATGCCCATAAGTCAAGTTTTCGCTATTATTTAAAAATGGCCGATTTCTTCAGATATATAATAAAATGGATTAACTTTTTATATAATACTAGTTGGTACCCGGCGCGTTGCTGCTGCAGAAAAAATAATTTTGGAAATATTGTTTAAAATTTAAAATAGTTATCTTGTTTAATTCGGAATGATAGAAAGTATGATATTAATTTTCTTTTCGGCAATGAATATATTCGTTAAAATTGAAAGATATATAAAGGAGTAAGTATAAATAACATTTATTCTATTTTTCTTTTCAAATTTATTATTCAAGTGCTTTAGGGTAGATGATATTTTTTGTTTTTCCTTCTTCAGAAAAAACAATAAATTTCTTGGCTGTCCGACTAGTGAGCATCAAACATCCATGAGAAAAACATGAATTTTCTAGGTTCAACCCGTGCACTGGATCTTACGCCTTGTTGGTGGTCATCGAGAATGCAAGTCGAATGGAGAACTTCAGTCGTTTGAAATCAAAAGGCTTGTTGGTGGGAATAATGGGAATGCATGGAATGAGCCCATCTTCTCCATTTGACCTGCCATTAAAAAAAGTTCCTTCAATTCTTGCCGCATGTTGGTTTTCTGATTCTGATACGCGTTATCGGGTAGGACTTTGTCTTTCTATTCTTGCCTATGTTGATCTGGAGATTCTGCAAATTCAGGCACGTGAATTTGCAATTCGTGAACGATTTGCTTCATTGCTAGCTTGTAGTTCCTCATTTGTTTGAGAAGCTTGAATTTATTTATTTCTTTTGTTAATTGTCAATTTTAAAATATATTTGAATCATAGAAAAATATGAAACGATTTGTTTGTAAATTTTATTGTGTTCAATATAAATATCAATCATTCTACTATGTCTTTAACCTTCCCGCAAGTACAAGAAATAAGTTGACAAAGGTTTATCGCAATCGGATGAAAGGTACGACAGTGCGTAAAACATTTATATATAATTTTAAATAACATTATTTTAGAACAATTTATGGTATCTCATTGCAGAGTTTAAAGAGAAAGAAAATCAAACCGTCACTGAATTTTCTTTTTTTTTTTGTTTTGCTTTAACTGAATAAGATAATTTGAAAAATGATATGTTACTTAAGATAAGACAGAGCATATTGAAATAAAATGTTTTTTATCATAATCTCCAGTGTTCATCTGCTCCAAAAGTAGCAGTAAAATTTAGGTGCAGTTTATTTAAAAATTTACTCTAACATTAATTTAGCTGACAGAATAAAAGGCCCATAATGGTCCAATTTCAAGTCTTCTTTTATTTTTAAACATGAAAAATGTGTTTATGAATGCCATAGAGGAAAAGCGTTGTTATTCATACGTCACGAGAAGGATGGGACATTCTGCTTGTACTGTAAAAATAGAATACTTGAAGAATAAGCGGCATATTGTGAGCATAAACAAGATTTTTTTTTTTTTTTTTTTTTTTTTTTGTAAAAGAAGATTGAAAAGGATTTCGGGACGAGGCTTTTTTTTTTCAAACTCTGATAAAATATAAAAATGACAAATATGAACGAGCAAAATGAATCTGTTACAAAAGTTATATGCAGATATGAATGCCTTTTGACATAATTGCTATGAAAATTCAGACGCTTGTCATAACTGCCAGTGGTTAGCTTTCTATCCACTCTTGGATTTTTATGGTATGTTAACATTCCGTTTTAAAGCAACACTATTTTGGGAAGGACATCGTAATTATGGAACGCGGTCAGATGACGATTACGAAATCTGAGCTGGTACTCCCCTTTCTAAACTTCCACACCACACCAGCGGGAGGACATTCGAACCGACGGATTTAACATGCACCGGACCCGCTTACACGACGGATCTTCGGTGAAATAGGGTCTTGAACCCGAAACCCTCCGGCTTTGAAGCCGAGACCTTACCACCAGGCCACCACGGCCCACGAAAAAATTTGAAGAATGGGTAGAATAATTGTAGGTTGAGACCCATTATCTCATGTTAGTGATCTGAGTTGGGTCTTTACAATGCGTCATGCAGCCATTTTTCTGTACATTTTTATATCCATTTATAAGATTCAAATGACAATGCAAGGGGCAACAATGGATGTTTTTAAATCCCTTTTTAAATGCTTTTTGATACACGTTTTTTGAGAAGACCGATCAAAGGAATAGTGGTATTAGATTTTGGAAAAATACCAAGATTATTGTTGTATGAATAGTTTTACCCTTATTAATACTATCAAAACATTTATTTTGCGTTGTAAAAAATGCATTGAGAAAAATTTATCGACTTTTTTATTTTTAATGCAGAATTGCTATAATGTGATTTGTGTTACTATGATATTTTGAATTGATAATGTAGCCATTTGCCACATTTTGACCTTTTTAATTTATCAAAAAGACAATCTCAATAATTTCACTAAATTATATATGCAGAACACATATTCAAAGCTATATAAACACATTCTTTTTAACAAAAATTAAAGAAAAACCTTTCCGATGTAGTAATTATTGATCCTCAGGTAAAGATAAAACCAAATACGTAAATCTGATACCATTTAATACATAAATTCAAATACGATCCCTTAAGAACAATACTGAACCACGGAATTCGGCTGTTAAAATAAACTACATTGAACTATTCGTAATACATAATTTATTCGGAAAGAATGGAACTTTTATCTTTAAATAATAATGACTCAAAATAAACCTTTGGCATAGCCTCCGGCTTCAGTAACTGGACCAATTTCGCTAATTAATTTCTCCCCTTTGCAAACGTAGCTAACCAATTAAAATGTTCAATGTTTATTGTGGAAGTATAATTTAAAATAGTTCTTTATTTTATTGTGATAAGGTTAGTTTGTATAACTAAATTAATATAATCAATACAGTAGCCGAACCGATGATTATTAAAGACTTCAAAAACAGAAAGATAAGGAAAGAAGAAAGATTTTTTCCGTTTTCTTTTTCAAAGGAAGTTTCTTTTGGTGAAATATTAATAAAGTATCCTCATTACTTAATGGGTATTTTATATAGCTGATTTGCTTTATTTGCGGTGACTCAACTTTAGAATTGGAGTGTCATGTATTAGGGAGCCATGAAGTGACCTGACAATTACAGTATTAAGTATTTTAAAACTCTAAAAAAATGTTTCAAATAAATATGGAGCAAGGGATGGCTTTTAATGTCATCTGTCCAGCATTGAGGGTTACGAAGTCCATCCCACAACAGCTTCATATAGTTAAAGATACTGCTGTGATGATGTTCATTTGATTTATAAACAGAATAATGATTTAAGCAATTGATTTCTAAACAGAATGTTGATTTAAATAATTGACTTCAGAACAGGAAATTGATTTAAACAAATGATTTCAAAACGAGAAGTTATATTTAATCAACTGATTTCAAAACATTATTTCATTTTAGAACAGAACGCTGATTAATTTAATTAATCTACGGTATTTATATCACATTTATTTAGGAAGTTCAAAACTTTTTTGCTATTTTTAGACATTTTATTTATGTTTATTGGTAGTATTCAGACAATTTGCTTTTCAAAAAATTTTGAAGATTTTGATAATCTGAAAAATTTTTCTTCAGAAATCTATGACAAGTTAAAAGGGAAATTCATAATTCTGATTCCTGGAATATAAATTTGATTACATAATCCGAATAACCAACGCACACAAAAATTTCTGGTAAATAAAAGGAATTAAACTAAAATAAATTTCCAATAAATATACAGACTATTTGAGACATTTCATAGCATATTTTTCTATTGAAAGCAATCTTTTCAAAACATATAAGACTATTTGTTTCAGAATATAAAAAGATTCTTTACCATAAATAAGAAAAACGATTATTTGTAGCAGTATATTTCGAAATATACAAAACATATTTTTGAAAAGGATCTTTGGAAATCATTTACATCTTTATATGTACTATAAATTCTTTTTAAAAAAGTTGAAATGGGAAATAACTTCAATCATCATAGACGAAATGTTTGATGATTGTATTAAAATTCACACATCAATTTTTTTCTGTTCCCTATTGCTATAAATAGAATTTCAATATAGAAGTTATAATAAAAATAACCTGAAAACCAAAAGATTATTTTCAAAAATTCTTAACATGATTTGCAGTTTTTAGAAAGAATGTAATCAAATATTATCATATTTTCTGCCATATAGCATTATTTTTATCAATTCACTGTTTTCGGCCTTTTCACTTTCTGAAAAGAGAAATTGTAAAATCATTCGACTTTGAGAGTTTGATAGTTCTTTGTGTTTAAGACCACCATGAGTCCGAAAAACACAATTTTGGAGCTATGTTTGTCTCTTTATCTGTGAACAAAATAACTTAAAAACATAGCCTGAGAGATGTAAATTTGGCATATGGTATTACTATTGATTGGATCCATAAAATATCTTGTATACCTGTTGCTTAGTATAAAATGCAAATGGATTTTTATATGTTCTTTTCAGTGCAGTTTGAAATTGTTTTCATTACAATTATCTAATAAACAATTTAAGATGAAGTTAATGTTAAGGAATTAGAAACGCACTTCAGCATTTACAGCGAGAAAAATCTTGCTAAATTTAAAACACCCTTTTAAATACTGCGAAGAATAGAGTAGTGGGTATTTAAACATTTTTAGGAACATTTAAGAATCAATTAATTAATCTTAGAAAGTGCAAAAATTAATTTTTTTAAACACTAAATTATATAGGATTTCTTAGTATACGAAAATAGAAGCAATATTTAAGTGATCAAAAAATTCGAATTCTAGGTTTTGATGTATTTCCACATTTTAGATTTCCCTGAATCAAAAAAAACACATTTTTGGTTTTATGTCTGTCTGTCCGTCTGTGAACAAGTTAACTCAAAAGCACTTTGAGTTAGATGGATGAAATCTGGTATATAGACTTATGGCCATGTAGTGAATAGCTTATCAGCCAGTTAACAGCTACGCTACCCGAGCATTTGCTTTTGTATCGTGGTCATGTTACTGGGCTGCGAACCACAAGGTCCCAGGTTCTATATTTACTCATACAATTTGCCATAGCCCATTTAGTAGATTTCTATCAAATTTTGAACAACATTCATTCACAGGAGGCATTGCAGTTACTATTGCAGCATTTGGATGAATACAAGATTGATCTAACTGCAATACAAGAAATGAGATGAACCGGAAATGGAATGATTAATAAGAGAAATTACATGGTCACCCTAATCATCACATAGAGGGAAGAGGGTTAAAACATCTAGTCATGAACTTTGATGTTGTTTCCTCTAGACTCTGTGTGATTAGAATCAGAGGACAGTTTTTTCATTATAGTATAATTTATACTTATGCGCCAACTGAGGACGATGAAAAATCTATAGAGAGCCAGATATTATAAAATTCATAAAAATAAATCGGATGAACTGGGCGGCTCATATATTGAAAATGGATGATGATTCCATATTAAAAAAAATTCTTTTACACAAACCTCTAACAAATAGGAAAAGGGGTAGACCTAAAATGAGATGGAAGGAGTCACTGAAGACAGACTTCCTGGCTATCCAGGAAAAAAACTGGCGCACAAGTGTCAAAAGTATAATGCGGTGGAACAGAATTCAGAAGAAGGCACTGGCCCACTCTGGACTGTCTAGCCAACTATGATGATTCATTCACAGGAAGTCTGTCTGTCTGATCAATTACAAGTGAACTCGATAACTCCAAAAGGCAAAGAGCTAGATAGATAAAATTTGGTATACATGTTTATCTTCTAAAATGTAGATTCTTTTAAAAGTTTAAACCAAATCTATCAAATGGGTACCATTTGCCTCGCTCTACTTTTGCATGCACGTAAACACAATAACTCATAAACGGAAAGAATTAAATCAATATTTTTTTTTTGTCTTGTGACTAGTTCTGGGTCAAATTTTGATGTCAATAGGCCGGCAAAAAGCCATTCAAACTACATATTTGCAAAACAGATTGAATAAAAATGCTAAAATATTAGTTTCATAGCAAAAATTTGCATTTTGGAATTTTTGCTTGCTAATGCCTTGCAAGGTATTTTCAGCCTAATCCAAAGTCCATAACTTTGCGAAGGGTGGTGGTGGGTGGACCTTAATTGGAGAGCAGTGAAAAAGCTTCGGTGCGACCATTTCCACAGGTTCTAAAGAATAAGTCTGTATAGTTATTTCCATGGGGTGGGGTTATTGATAGGAGAATTTTCCAGTGGTATTGATTTACATTCCTCTTCTATTAATTTTCAGAGTTGATTAATCTTGGTGGGTTTGCATTTATAAAGATTTTTTCACAAACCAAAGTTATACAATAGCCCATAAATAAAACCTAACGGGACTTAAGAGAAATTTGTTGAAAAGGTATATATGGAATACTACGTGTAATTATCAAAATAATGGGAACATCTGTGAATAAAAGGGAAGAAAAAACAAAGCAAAGGAGAACGGCGGGTATTGAAGTGTTGTAATGTCTAAAGAGGGAACGATGGCTGGCTAAGAGACGGCATATCTCATTCAGCATCTGAATTCTCTGGACCTGGAAACATATACCTTTGTCAATAATTACAATTACGAGGCAACTTTATAAACAGAACATTTACGACAGAGCAGCAATTCTCAAGCCATTTTTCACAGATGATAAGGCCACACTTAGACTGCAGTGATGCATAACCTCAAAACCTGTTATTGATTGACAAGTGGAAGGCAGTTATGTGGTCAGACGAATTCTTTTTCATACTGTTGTCGTTTATTATGGCACTTGCCATGGAAAAGCCCGCTGTTACGAAGACAGCGATTTTAAGCCGGTGGGGGAGCATCTCTTGCTTGTTTTAGTAGCGCCAACTAGGTCCAAGAGTACGACTTTGCTACTCACGCATCACTCATTCGCTTGCACAACCCTTTTTTACAGGAGGGCACATTCACACATCTCACAGACAGAACAGCGGAAGAACAAACATGCCCAAACCAGGACTCGAATCCAGGACGCCCAGATCACGAGGAAGACGCGCTACCCCTATGCCAGAACGCTGGCCTTTTCATACTTTTCACCATAACAGACGGATACATGTTTGGAGGACACCTGCACAATTCGTGATTGCCTCCTTCCAGCTGTCATGATATGGTCAGCCATTCCATGGCCCAATCGTAACCCTGAAAGGAAGGATCACTGGGGAGAAGTATAGAAACGTTTTAACTGATCAGGTCCATCCTATGAAGCAAACTTTGTTTCCTACAGGAGATTGAATTTTTACAGGATGGTCATTCTAATCTTCATGTAACGGACTTATGTAATCTTGGTTTGATGCACACGAGGATAAAGTGAAACATATACCAGCGCAGCCCTGACAGTATCAATATAATTGAACCGCTATGCTCTATTTTAGAGCATGCAATCCAGAATCGATATAATCCACCCTCATCTCTCTCGGAATTTTTATAATATCTAAATGAAGAATTGTATAATATACTTCTAAACAATATTCAGCACTTGTATAATTCGATTACCAGGCAAATATAATTATATGTATTACATGCCAAATATGTAATAATATGTATTACATGGCAAAAGTGGCCCTACATCTTATTAACTAAGATTCTTTTGTTTGTTTGACGTGCTGCCATTAATTTGATAATCGTTTGTAGATCAAACTTCCTTTTTCTTCCACGTAATGCATTGATTCGAAGTATGATCATTCTTTACAATTCATTCTAATAAGGGGAGGAATTTCTGCGAATATTGGACCTAAAACCTTCTCTTTATTTAACATTCAGTTTGATTTAAACCCCTTTTGCCACTATTTTTCTACCATAGGAGTTACCAGTGACAATCATAAATCCATTATTGAAACTTTCCTTTTATTTATGGTTTCAAGTTTGAATGATTTTTTTCTATCTTCACTTTCATTAGTAAATAGACCTATTTATGTTGCAGTTATTTAAGTAAACCTGTGCTTCAACAAGATTTCATAACGCATTTCCATTCACTGCGTTTTAGATACTTTTCATACAGGGTTCTGCAAACTGTTCAAAATTGAGCCAAATGCCTTGGCAAAAGCCGGTGAGTTACGTTTTTTAGACTTTTTTTTATGTTGTAAATCTTGATTTATTATTTTATATACTACTAGCCGCTTTTGGCGACCAGCCGGTTCGCCAATCTTCATGTTCTTTAAAATTTTAATAATTAAATATTTTATGCTATTCCTACTTTAATAGCTTCTTCATCAAAATATTTTAAAACTTCAAATTTTGATAGTTAAATAATTCACTCATAATATTATAAAGGTCTTCAATCATAACGTAATATGTATCTATCTAATTTTCTGTTAGCTCTCGTAGAATTTATACTTTAAATGAAAGTGGGAAGGAATAATCTGCAATTAATATAATAATATTTTTTTACTGAAACAAAGCATTTTTTATGCAATATGATTACTGAAAACAGAGTCACTGAGCGTTTCAACTTTATGGGCACTAAAGAATATCTTTGTTAATTTATGTAATATTTTAAGAACTTTGCAACAAACTTTTTTTAAATTCATTATGACCAGATCGATTAATTAACAATGTTTAATTTTAAATGCATCAAACACTAAGAATATAAAACGAATCGTTTAGAATCATCCGTTGAAAAAAGGTTAAAAAAACTACTTCAAAAACGATGTGCTTAAAACTATAAGCATATACAAAAAATACAATTTAATTACAAAGCATGCAACTAACCTAAAAATAGTTTAAATCAACTCCGCATCCGTTGAAAATAGTTGTCAACAATCAGAACACAAAGCACATGCGTGAATTTTCAACGTTACGACAACGCTAATGCGGGAATTTTTCTACGCCAGTTGGGGTAACGCTATGCAGATTTGAAATTTTTAATTTCCTTTATTCTGTTTTATTTTAATTCAAAAGTACTTCAGAATGAATTTGAAAGATCGATGAATTAACAATGTTTAATTTTAAATGCACCAAACATTAACAAAATATACAGAATCATTTGAAATAATCGGTCGAAAAATCTTAAGCCTAGCCTCATTACCGTGGGGAAAAAAAACTGAAGCCTTACTCATTTGGCGGTGTGGAAAAGTAAATGATTTCTTTTGGCGGGAAAGTGAGTTTTTAATTAATAATTAAAATTCAAATTAAAAATTAAAAGAAGGAACCCCAGGTGCACATTCCCGACCTTCAAGGTATACACGTACCAAATTTGGTAGCTTTAGGTCAAATGGTCTGGCCTGTAGAGCGCCAACACACACACACACACACACACACACACACACACATTGAGCTTTATTATAAGTATAGATTTGCTACAGATGTATATAAAGACTTTGCAATTGATTTTTGCGTCGGCGTACTTTCTCTGGTTATAAGCAATTTCATTTTAGAAATATTTGAAACTTCACGTACCTTTTTTCGGATATACATTTGGAGGTGTCTTTTCATGCAGAAATAATGAAATAATGACTAGCAGTTTTTCCGTTTGTGAAAAGTAATATTGAGAATTGTGTACGCTATGCATTTCCAAATCAATTTTGTAATATGGAAAAAAATATTTCTCTTCGGAAAGTGGAAAAAAAAAATATATATCCTTCTATTCACAACTTATTTACAAACGGTACTTTGAAAAAAGAATAAATTTCAACTCAGGAGACGTGATTTCTCATTTTAAATAATAAACTATTTCCAAAAATGTCTATTTAAAAATATTCTATTTCAAAATTCTTTGACAAAATCGTTCAAAAATGTTTAAATGCTCTCTCTCTCTCTCTCTCTCACACGCACGCACGCACGCACGCACGCACGCACACACACACACACACACACACACACACACACACACACACACACACACACACACACACACACACACACACACACACACACACACACACACACACACTTTCTTTATTACTCATTGAACACGTTGAACAAATTAGTAAATGGTTTTTAAAATAATATGAAGAATATATCAATCAAAATTTGTAGTTAAAAAATTGCCATCTGGTTTCCAAAGGCGGCTAGTAATTAATAAAACTAACCCAAAATTCAGGGATTTTTCATAATTCAAAATTCAATAATTCATTGGTTCATTCTAATTAGGATTTCTATTAGAATGCCTAAAAATGTATTTTCTCAGTCCTGGAGGAGGACGTAAATTCAATCTGTACGTCTTCTGAGTGAACGTCTTTTCCTTAAATATTTTCGAGGGGCATTAATAAGGGAATTCCACATCCATTTTATCGCTGGAAGACCAACTTAAAGGCAAGAAGAAAGAATTTTCCCCCGTCTATGAATCATTTTCCAACTGGAATGTGTGTTATCCGAATTCTATGCACAGGGAAGTGTCTAGCTTTGCACATGGAATTACAAGATAAGAAATGTTGCCTTAAATATGCATTTACATTTTTTCACTAAGGCTTCTTTTTTTAAGTAATATTTTAGCTACCTTGTTTTGCATAATTAATGAAACAATGACCATTCAGAGGCTTATTCTCTTATTTTAATGATGACTGCGAAATGTTTTGAACCCTTCTTGGGATTAATTATTATACAAATTATTAAAATGAAACGTAATTTCTTCTCAGCCGTTTGGCGACAATAAAAATAGAGCCTTTCTGGAAACAAGATTAATAAGTATACACAAAATTAGTTTTGTTTAAACTAGTTTCAATTTTGACTAAAGTCTGCACGAACATAATTTTTTTTATTGCTTAAAAGAATCAATAATCTATTTTTAGAATGATGTTGTTTGTCTTGCGCTTATGTAAACAGGGTAAATCAAATAAACGAGATTATTGGTTTGGTTGTATTAACGTCCCGTTTGAAGTAACACTAGGGCTATTTTGGGACGGACCTCGTAATTTTGAACCGCGTTCAGATGACGAGGCCGACACCTGAGCTGGCAAACCCTCTCCACACCACACCA
>JAPMOR010021768.1:372606-400296 GCA_026543865.1 Argiope aurantia
GTCTCGGCTTGTGAGCCTTGTGAGTGTTGTAAATATAAATGCATGAGTATCCTTTTACTTATCATGGATCACTTTACATACAAATATAATTGTATGAGTGTTCTTTAATTTATCATGGATCAATTTACACTCAAATACAATGGTATGAGTGTTCTTTTGCTCATACAATTTTATAAACGTGTAAACTACGATCGGAGTGACGGAATGGCAATATTATAAACAAGATTATTTATTTTGCGAATTTATCGCGAACCGAATGGGGCAAGGCACAATATATAAACATATAAACAATACAAGATCATACATTTCACGCTCCAACTCAACTCGAGCTTTCTCAATCGGTATTTCTTTAACGACTAATTTCTTCACCTGGCTCTCAATAAGGTCGAAAGATCACTTGCAATCATTTTTCCTTATTTATGAGGGGCATTACTAAAAAATTGGTCAAAATATCGATTTTTATTTCATTATCTGATTTGGTTATTCTTACCTTTCTATTTCTCTTATCCAGATTTCAAAGTGATGCGCTTAATATTTTAGAAGTTATTATGATTTTTATTTGCAATAACAAAGGAAATACGTACGGAAATGAGAATTTCGAAGGACTTTCTGTACATATTGACATTTTTATCAGCACCATGTTTAAAAAAAATTCTAGCGTTTTATTAAAATTCAATATAGATTTTTCAATTTATTTATACTTTTTTATAATCATATATCTGATAAAATTGTGCTTGCAATAAGCATTGAGGAATTTTTTTATATACAAAATACAAAAAAAAAGGTAATTCTAAATTTTCCAATTTTTTTTCTATAAATAATAGTAAAAATATTATATTAACTTTAAGATTACACGTATCTTTAAATTCATGCATAATTTTGGGTGATAAGTATTACTTAATCTTTAAATATAAATGAAATAAAAAATATTCGTGTTTGAAAAAATAATAGGAAATAAAATAAACTATTTTTTCAATTTCAGCTAAAGAGGCAGATCAAACAATTTTTTCTCTTCTAAGTGATTTTATTTGAATGAAAGTTACAAGATTATCTTTATATTTTTATCAATTTTTAAAATAAAAAAATATTTAAAAGTAATGTATCCCCTTTATTAATCTTATTTCTTTCTTAATATATAATGAAAAATGAAGATGCATAGATAAATCGTATTTTTAGTCTTAAATAATAGAAAAATTATTCAAACTCTTATAACCTTGCCTAGGATTAAATGTCGTTACGTTTAATGATGTGAATATTAATCACAAAATTCAATTTACATTTCTGTCTCTTTCTAAAGAATATAAAGAGATATTTCATTTATAAATCCGATCAATCACATGTTTTTGATGACAGATTAAAAATATATATTCTTAGGAACAGAAGTTTTAATTTACCACTAGATATGAAAAAGATATCCAGAGAAATGCACAAAAGAGGAAATCTGCCATTCAGATGTCATCAGTAAGAAAGCACATTTATGCACCTGTAAATGTTGCCATCTCCGAGAATATATGGCACGATTTCTGAACATAACAGCGTCTTTTCGTGAAAGAGGATTGAAAAATGAACTTAAAGCCATAAATTTAAACTACGTGTATTTCAGTTTGCTTTTTTATGCCGAGACAAGAGAAAGTCGTTCATCATCTTCAAAGCAGTGTACCATTCTATTTTTTAAAACTCGTGACGTGCTAATGTACTGTTATTTAGTCCAAATAGCTATATGCGTGCACTTGACTGTTATACTTAAGAAAAATTTGCTTTTATTATGACATAAAGCAGAATAAAAAGTTTTTAATGATACTAGTTGATATATTTGGCGATGTTCTAAATTAAAATCTTTTCATAAATCTTAAAGTAAAAACTATTTTTGCATAAAATATTATAATATACAAAACCCTTTTTTGAGACATATGTATTGACATAGAGAAACATAATGAATATTGGTGGAGAAATCAAAATCTTAGCGTTACACAGCGAAAGAGTTCTTATAAATATCATTATTTTAAAATAATCTGAATTACTTTTTTTGAAGAATTAATAACAAAGGAAACAAAATTGGTCGAAGAAAAAAATTGGCATCATTGTAAAGGTAAAATTTTTAATTTTAAGATAGTGCAATTTTTTTTCAGAATAATTTCTTCTCGAAGTTTCTTGGAAAAAATACAAAATAAGGGTTAATGTTAAGGGTTAATAAGGGTTAATGCAGCCTAAAGCTGCTGCAGTTGAATAACATTTATTTTATTTTTTTGTAAGAATTTTACTTTTCTTGGCTCTGTTTGAGCGATTAAACTTACACTTGCCCTTAGCACGTCTTTAAATAATTATTTTGAAATATATGAAAACTTGATAAAAAGATTTTTAAAAAATAAAACGGAAATAAAAAAAATAATGAAAGAATAGTTCAAATTTGATAATAATTTTAAAACGTTTAAAGTTTATAAAAATAATTACATTAAAATTATTTTGCAGAAACGAATTGGATATCATTGAAATATGAATTTTTAATTTTAAAATGGTTTAAAAATATTTCTTATGGAATAATTTCTTTAAAAGTCACTGTATAAAAAAGACAAATTTTCGGTTAATATCTAATAAATTGAATATTTAATTAATTAAATATTATTGGTGTTTCTTTTTTTTGAAATAATAAATATTGAAAATTTGATTGATTTCGATTCAGATGTTTAAGAGCGATGTTGAACATACATACACAACCGCAATGATTTTTATTTATTTTAAGATTTGATCCTTAAATTCGAACCCACATACCATGATAAAGTGTTTAGATTTTATTTGTTCATCTTAATATTACTTTTAATTATACAAGGGTTACATGCGTACAAAAAGTATTTTAAAATGGAAGCAACGTGCATTGGTTTAAATATAGTCACTAAAATGATGAAGATTTCTGATTAGGGAATAAATAATATGAAAACAAATTTGGCTATAGTTAAAATTTTAAATTTTTTAAGTTAAAGTTTTTTAAATTTTAAAGTGGTGTACAATGAAAAAAAAACCCTTGAAAATTTTAATTACAATCCAATTAAATTCGAAGATGTCCATTCTTTATGAGTACTAAATTCTTAAATATACAAAAATAATTATGTAATAAATTTGGTTCTGTAGAGCATTTTGAACAATGCTTGCATCATACACATCGCATGGCGCAAGTCGTAATTTTCATATGAACAATAACCATTACAGGCCGCTATATAAACGTTATCTAATAAAACCAGTGGGTGAAGTTTCCCTAAAACTTTCTTGCTTATTCTTTTATACAAAAGTTATACTCATTCTCTCTGCAAAAAATTGTGAACTTTGGGTAAGATCGCGAATTAAATGAGAGCTCAGATTTTCATTTTCAGAGTCTCTCTCTCCTCATGAAATTTATAGGCTTCGTAATAAATGAAAATAACCGGCATTTCTATATAAATAACCGCATACCGCTGGCTTACAATAGTTATGAAAGAATCCATTAAATACTATTTTGGGAAAATTTTCGGGGCGATTTGTTATTGAGTTGTGGTTAATGCACATTAAAAAAATATCGAATATGTTAGAATAAGTTTTTTTGTCGACTTTTTGGAACTAAAACTTGACACAGATCTATAATTGTAATAATGAGATATCACATATTTAATTTAATTTATTTAAGCCATTGCGTTTTTGAACTATGACATTTATATGAATGCAAAACTAGACATATAGATAGTCAACCTCATAACGGATTTGGTTTAAAATTTGTCAAGCATCTATGTTGTAGCTAGTAAACCTATTTCTAGAATTTTATTTAACTAGCTTTTTACGTTTTGCAATCATTGTTATCACTTGTAAAAGGACTGACGGACAGGTAATCTTCTTTTGCAGGGATTTCATTCAAAATTTGACACAAACCCACAAATTTTGTGTTAAGACCATACACTTATTTTTCACCTATCTGAAAACGGTGTTGAGTTCTCTCAGTCGCAGACAGACTTCCAATCTGAACAGACTCTAAATCTGAATTTATGCAATTGACCGCATTATGGAAAAGTTTGTTAGAAGTTTGTTACTTGTTAAAATATACAACGAATATACTTGAAATTATATAATCTAGTTTTAGTTAATGAAGCTGAAATACAAAGTTTCATTATTTAAATAATATTTTCTAACAAAAATACCAATTTAAAAAATATATAAAAAGAGTATAATAATTTTTGTTAGCTTTAGATATTTTTTCATACTTTTATTGACAAAATAGAAAGAAAAATTAAATATTAAATATGTATTCAACTCGATTTTTAAAATTTAAAAGGTATTTTATGAATCAAAAAGCATTATGAAGTCGCACTATAAGAAATCAATTACAATTTCTAAATCAATTATTCTTTTTTCAGATATATTAATTTAATAAAAGAATCATTGATTTAGCAATTGCTGATAATTCAACAAAATCATTGTAATTTTTAAAGGTATAATGAACCAGTGGGAATGATTTCTCCCATATTTTCTTGTACACTTCTTTATTAGGATGTTATTCTCTTCATGGCATTATGATTCTTCAAATTTTTATTTTCAGAGACCCTACATGAGCCTTTAGTGACTCTTATTTGATTGAAGAAAAAACCCAAATACGCATTTTAAGCGTTTTTCCAAACAAATTTAAATTGTAATTGGACACAGAACTGTTATTTTAGTTAAAACGCATTCCAAATGCCAGTCATTGCGTCATTGAATTTTTGCGTTTATTTTACATAAAATATACAAACAGGCTGATGTTCTAATCTTTGATGGGTTTGTTGAAAACTTGATAAAAATCTATACTTCCGACACTAAAATTGTATGCAAATGTTATCTTTCTAGCTTTTTAAGATTTGTAATATCTCATCATAGACAGATATAACCTATAAATGGATTTCATGCATTTCAATTTCAATTCAAATCTACGACCATATATCAAATTTGATCCACCTTTCTTATATTGTTTTTGAACTATTGTGCTCAAAAATAGACAAATAATTTCAAAATTGTGTTTTAAGAAATCAGGGAAGCCTAAAACGTAAAAAGGCATCAAAACAACTAGCTCGATTTTTTGTTTAATAATTTTGAATTCGGTTAAAATACTCTCTCTTTGTATACTTCAAATAAGAGAAAATAAAAATTAAGCAGTTCAATATACAGACTATTTGAGAATGATATTTTTATTGGGAAATCAACTTCTTATCGTTTATAATGAGAGTTATCTTTCCACAATATAAAACATTCCTTAGTATAATATCATGTATAAGATATAAATGAGAAGACCTATAAGAAGAAGTAGGATATTATAGGAGATAGAATAGCATATCTTTGGAAAACGTCTTTTTTCTTCGTGTCTTATGAAAGCAAGCAAGTCTTATTAGCAAATAATCTGTAATGGAAGGTAGTATCACTTCAGTCATAGCAGACGGAATGGATTGCTTGATTGAACCATACCTTTATTTTATTTTCTGTATTTTAGGTAGTAATTGCATTTCAGTATGGAAGTTAAGCAAGAGATTATTTGAGGTTAGCTTTCAAGAATTATTATTTATTATATCTTTATTTGTCAGTATGAAAAATAGAAGAAATAATATTATCCTGTTTTTACTAGATATAATCATTTTCTGCTCAGAAATACTGCTCTTCTTACAGGAATTGTATCTAAAATACATTTGTGCATATAATATTCAATAAAATAGCAATTTTCACTTTTCACCAAATAGCAATCACAATGACGAAATAAAACAGAAATTTTCTCTTTCTGAAAGCGTCTGTTAAATAGTTAATAGTCCAATAAAATTTTATTTTTTCATCTTATACAAATAGAATTTTAAAGTATTTTTTATATAGATAATATAGAACAAACTATTATTTTTCATCTTACATAAATAACATGCTAAGTAATTGTTACAGTGATAAATACAGTAAAATACTATTCTTCACTTTACAGGAATACCATCTGAATACATTTTATATAGATAATATCTGATATTTTCGATCTTATACGAGTAACATTTGAAAGTACATTTTAAACAAATAAAATCCAATATAACGTTATAATTCATTTTCAAGAACAGCATCTGAAAATGCTTTTTATGCAGATAATACGCAATGAAATGTTATTTTTTCGTCCTTAATGAGTAACATCCGAAAGTAATTTTTAATCAGATAAAATCCGATAAAAAATTATTTTTCATCTTAGATGAATAACAACATATGAACGTATTTTATATAGATAATTTTACATATTCAAGAATATATTATAATTAATACCCAAAGCCCAGATGGTAGTCTAGGCTTCGAGTTCATAGGATACTTATCTTACGTATTTCATCTTACTGGAGATTAACAGTATATATTATTTACGAATTTATAACATTGCCTTCCTATAGAGGGCTATAGTAAATGCTAAATGGATACCGGGTTAATGAATCCCCGACCATGATGAGAAATCTGGCAATTGTTTGGTGCATAATTTAGCAACTAAAAGAATGATTCAGGACTCGAATTCCGCTGTTTATTCTAGAACATTCAATACCTTTTTTATGAGAGCTATAAAAGCACTAAAGAATCAGATGAGTCGAGAGAGTCTTGATCTTTAGCGAGTTCTGTTTGCACGCCTCGTGGTGTTGCGACTGTTGGTTGAAGTTTCGCTGCCTGTGTGTGTGTTTTTATTTCTTCAAGTGTTGTTTTGTGTACGTTTCATGTGTGGTTTGTTACCTGTACTTTGTGTTTTCATGTAGAACATCACTGAGTACGTCGCTGAGCATGTTGGATCTCTCAACGTATACCCACCAGGTGAATGTTTTCTTAACAAAACGTATCCTTGAAGAGCGTAAAAACTGCCAACGTGAATTAAAAGCAAATGAGTGAAAAGAAAATTTACTTGGTAATGTAATTTATAGGTATTACCTTCATCGTCTGATCATAACTCAAGAATTGGATGTCCATTTCAAACCAGTTCTTATGTACTTCAAAACGAAAGATTAATCATACAAATCAAATGTAATTTTTTAAAATATACGGAATGTGTTTAATTAATTTAATATATTATTTAACATGAGTTATTTGTTATGAAATATACATATCCCTTGAACTATGCCACTCAACAAATTAAAACAAAGCATTTTAAAACATGGCTCGGTTATTTGAAAATATCAATGCAATTGCAAAACCCATTTTACAATCTCGTGAGCATTTTTGATACGATAACAAAAATAAATCAGATTAGAAACTAAGATTTACACATAAATGAATAAACTTTAACGAAAAGTGGATAAGAATTTTTTTAATATATTTTATTTTAAATTTTAAATTTTTTTAAACAATTTATAATTAAATAAATTAAAATCTGACATACGCAACATGTTAAAAGCAGATTTTCAATGCTTTCTTTTTTTATAAAACAGAAAGAAAAATGGGTAATTGCTTGTATCAGGAATGCCCTGACTGTTTGCCTTGAACGTTAACGGACAAAATTGGTAAGAAAGCGACTTAGGTGCTGGGGGGGGGGGTTAGATTTGAAGCATAATTTATACAAAAATCTTCCATATATGTAGGCTAAACGCACTATAAATCTAATAACTAGAATCTAAATAATTATTTTGGTATGTTGTAGAGCTGTACAGGTTCAAGTGTCATCTTAGATATCTGAGTATACTTAAAAAATTGTAGTAAGCACTACTGTTTTAAAACAGCGCGTTTACATAAATAACTCTGCCATGAATACAAATGTATTATTTGCCTATTTATCAGAAAGATAGATAATTGTTTCAATTATCAAGAGTGAGGAAATAAAGTTAACCTTCTCTAAAAATAGTTCGAAGACAACGTGTAAAGAATTGAAATCAGTGGAGTTTTAAATGGAGGAAAACCTTCGTAAAATATTTAGCAGTATAATCTTTTATCATTTACAACAAACAGGTCTTTCGTGAAAGTTTGCTTAACCAATATTTCGAAAGTGCTCAGTCGTCATTCTTCTACCACCATTCCCCATTGTCCTTGTTATTGTCCTGTTTCGCCGTAGAAAATCGACGGATTCATTCGTAATGTGACAATTAGGAAGCCCTACAAGCGTGTCTCAAAATATGTCCTTTCTGTCCTGGAGAGAAACGCAAATTCAATCAATAAGTCTCTTCTGAGTGAACTAACTTCTTCTGGCTTAGATTTGTTCGAGGGGCTTTCGCAAGGGAGTTCCACATCCATCATATCTCCGGAGAATCCGAAGGAGTGAGAGAAGGATTTTCCCGAGCCCATGAATCATTCTCGAATTGGAATGTGTTCCAGTCAAATTCTCTTCTAAGTCTCCATGGACAGGAATCTCGTTTTGCACGTGTAGCTGGCTATATTGAACGACCATTTTCGGAAGAAACGTCTTTTCGTTTTGTAAAAGTTTCAGGTGTCTTGTTTTGCATGAGTAATGTAAAAACGGGCATTCGATTGTTTACATTTTTATTATGTTGAAAGAACGTCTGCAGGGTATGACAGTTAAGAGACACATGCAAAGCTTTTATAGTTCATTTTTTTTATTTATCTTAATATAAGCCTATGAGATTATGTTCCCCATCTGTTTCTTAACATTTGGGACGAATTTAATTAAACTTGATTCGCTTGGTATTTAAAACAAGTGAAATAAGATAGTTAACTTTTAAAAATACAATCATTTAATTATATAATGAATTAATCAGAAATGAACTAAAATTTTGCAGTTTTTACGTTTTAACTTCAGAGAAAATTATCTCACAAGAAATATTTTTACAGTTTAAAAATCGAAAATGACTTCCATGACATTAAATTCTTTCTTGTAAATTTTAACTCTTTTTCAAAATTTAATAAATAATTGAAGAAATATAAACTATTTTGAAATAAAAAATTGATAGAAACTCCACAGCTATTCAATAGTAAGACTCTGAACTACTATACATTCATTTTTTTATATATCTCTTATTATTTAAATATTTTCTGCATGATATACAGTTTTATCACTGAAAATTTAGATTTTTATTACATTTTTAGATGAAACTCATAAATGGCGTATCCATATATATCTTTGTTTATTTATGTATATTTAAAGGCGATTAATAAATAACTTATTAAACTTAACTTAATTAAATAAAGGATTAATTTAAATAAATGAAATTTGGTTGGTTGTTTTGTTGCCAAAATTAAATATCATTGTCAAAATTTGAACCCAACTAAGTGAATATTTTTCTATCTACTCTTATTTCTTCATAATATTTCGAAACATAAAGCACTGTATATGGAATTGAAACACGCGAAATTGGGGTGGTGAGAGGATTCTCTGTTGTGATTTTGGCCTGAGCTTTTTTCCACCCTACTCTTGCTTCCATGGCACATTCAGGGGGCGCAGATTTTCATAAAATCAAACGGAAAGGTATGTGAGTAATATATAAAGTGAGTAATAATTCGGGAAATATGTTCTTTTATCTGATGTTTAGTGTATCTATGAAAATGATATACTCAGCTTCATTAACAAAATTTGACATAACGTCGATTTCGTCAATTTACACCAAAATTCAGACGAAATTCGTCGAAAATAGATCTTTATTCATGTTGACATACTATCTGAAAAAAAATAAATAAAGAGCTATACAGATGAAATTTCCTATGAAGATTGATCATTATTATCGTACATGTATATTTACTATTATGCTGCAAGCATCTGTTCAGCAGTTATATGGAATCTGCCACCCAAAAGTGCCTGGGCTGTCACTCACATAAGTTTGTCTAAATATTTGACCAAATTCTGCAAATTTGTTCTAATATTTAGTCCTACTTGTTTTATATAAAAAAAAAGGTGTACACGAACACGATTAACTCAAAAACTCATTGACTCAGATATATAAGATTTAATAAATGTTCAGGTAGTCCAAATTGTAATATAAAATATGTCATAATATGTCACTACATATAGAAATCGATTTGAGGTGGTGGGCACACAAACTTACGGACTGTCGTAGCTTTTAAGAATTTGTCGTCTCCTTTTCTACATTAGTTTACCCCACTATATGTTCAGGGGATGCAGAAGAAGTAAGACACCAGAAAAGTATAAGAGATAAATTTATTTAAGTATAGATCAAGAGAATATCCTTCCTCTTTGAAATAGTTTTATAATCATTACAAACGAATTTGCCGACGTCCTGGCATAGGGGTAGCGCGTCTTCCCCTATAGGGGTAGCGCACTTGCCCGTGACCTCGGCGTCCTGGGTTCGAGTTCTGGTACGGGCATGGTTGTTCCTCATCTGTTCTATCTGTGAAATGTGTGAATGTGCCCCCCTGTAAAAAGAGGTTGTGCAAGCGAATGAGTGCTGCGTGAGTAGCAAAATCGTACTCCTGGTCCTAGTTGGCGCTACTGAAACAAGAGACGCTCCCTATCGCTTAGATCTCTGACTTCGAACCTGCGGGCTTGTCCGTGGCAAGTGCCATCAGAGACAACAGCGCAAATGAATTTAAAAATGGCGGGATCGACCTGTCCTATGTTTTCTCGCAAACTCTGTAATAAATGTACTTGGGCATTATTATCTGCAAAACATTGGCGAACAATGATTACGGAAGAACCAGTTAGTTTCCAACCTTTTGCGATCTATTTTGGCGATTAATATACAAGCAGCAGAATATTGAATGTATATTTCAGATGCCTTTTTTCTGACTGATAGAAAGTAAAACTTGATGCATAATCGCAACTGCAATCACAAAATAACATCTAAATTTGATATATTTATACCATTACATTTTTGAGTTATGCTTGAGTTTAAATGCCTGCGAAAGTACAGTAGTACAAGCGGGTGATATTTCCCCGAATTTAGTTCTAAATTTGACAGGCAACGATAATTTAGATGTTAAACCTGTGTACCAAATTTTATCCATTTAGCTCTCTTGGTTTTATAGTTACTGTCTTAATTTATATTTGGACGTCAAACAGACAAATTTCGTTCAAATGTTTGATATAAATAAAAAAATAAATTGGCCTCAAGTCCATACACGAAATTTCATCTATCTTTCTCAACCTTTTATAAAATCATCATATTAGTTGACAGATAGACGACAATAATAGCGACATGTGTTTATCGGACCCAGGGAGGTTTTGAACTTGGAGAATCGTCCAAATGTAGAGTACGAATTTTTTGATATAATTATACGTTTATTCTTTTTGCATACAAGAAAGCAGACGAGAAGCGAAGTTCCGGCTTTTTGATTAAAAAGCAAAATTCCTAAACATCATTGAGCAATCTGTAGTATCTAATAAGTTTCTACATAAAACGTTTTTGAGCTCTTTCATGTTGTTAAGAATTATTATTATATTTTTACAAATACAGTAATCATTACAAACTTTTTTTCATAAGATATATGAAAAAAATATGATAGTAGTGAAGATGTTCTATTTATTAAGATCGTAATCACTTCTATCTGGAATCAAAATTGTTTTTGTATTGTGGTATATAAAAACTATAAATATTTTAATGATCAACTAATTTGTTATTGAATGATTAAAGTGGAGTAACATGCATCCATAAACTTCAAGGGACTGTAATAACGCATTTCTCCCGTGCGGCCAATCAAATGTAGAATAACATAGTTGCAGAACCAAGAGGAGGATTTATTACTAGTTTTGGAGTGAATAAAATGCTGGTCGAATAAACAATTAATTAGTCTGAATTAATTTTAAAATAAATTGTATGCTTAAATTTGTTCAACATACATAATACAACTTTTAAATTTGTGTTTCAATTGTACATCATTTCACTTGCTCAAAAGGGCCATTAAAACTTGTAATCAACCCTCCCCCAACCCAAACAAACGGTCGGAATTTACCATTTTTTGCTTTCCCATATACGAAGTACACTTAAAGACAGTAATATAATGGTCACAAAATTAGATCTCTTATTTTGATGGATTTCCGTATTTCCTGAGATTTATTCTTCATTTATTTATTCAACAATGGAAGAAATTAATAAAATTTATTATTTAATGAAACAATGGAAATGAACTTATTTAATTTTAATGAAACAATGGATTTTATTGCATTTTTAATTCAAATTTTTTTATTGCAAATTAGACAAATCATTAATTTAAAAAAAATTAGCATAATTCAGGGAAAGATTTCACTGGAATTCTAATGGGATCAATCAAAATTATCAATTTTTATACCATTATAATTTTTTAAAAAATTTGATAATGATATAAAAATCAGGTTTGTATAAATACTTTGGGGAGTCTATACAAAACATCAAAATCTCTTGAATGGACCTAAGAAACTCGTCATATATATTTTTACTCACGCTTTAATTTTTTTTTCTATTTGTAATTCGAAGAAGAGTTTATTTTCCCTAGTTGGCAACGATTTAGTTTCCTCTGCAGCTCACGTTTATATCAAAAAGAAAGTTAGAACTCTGTATTATTAGTTTAAAAAATATTTGACTTCAATTTCATATTTGCCATACCTTGTCTCAAATTTCTATTAATAAATTGCAATTATTATTCTTATATTAAGTCCGAAGTTCTTATTTTCTCCTGCGCGTAATATAGAGAAAATATAGAAATTGCCAAAAAATTCAAACTCGATATTTTGATGAATCTTCATGGTTGAAATTTTGTATTCTGACCTCCATGAGTTCGAAAAACAAATTTTTTTTCGCATTATGTCTGTCTATCTGTGATAAAAATTCTCAGAAGCGCTTTGAACCAGGCGGTTGAATTTTTGTATTCTGTCTTTAAACCAAAATTGCAGATTTCTATTAAAGTTTGCGGAACATAATTGAAGAGGAAGTTTGTCTGTCCAGCTATTCGAATATAAGTTAACACGAGAACAATATAGATAAGATACGACACGCGAATTTAACATTTTTAATGCAGATATCTGTCAACTTTTGAGCAAAATTCAACAAAGGATGATTTATATTTCTTTCTGTATTTCCAGAAGCATCTAAATAGGATAATTCAAGAGAAAAATGACTTTAATATATAAAATTCGGTGTGTGATTTTGAGATTACAACCGTAGTTTTGTGTCAAATTGTGTTTTCTGTCATTTGGGAAAAATCGTGTCTAAAACACAAATTCGATTTTCGAATACTACTACACATCAGAGATTAAACGTCGAAAAAGTCGCCAAGGATGACATGATAGAGTATGCGAGAAAGTTTCGGTGAGACCACTCTCGCTGATTTTATTAAAGCTTTTCAGAAAGACTATTTGATTTAAATTCACATGTTTTCGTATTTTGTGATTGATTATTTATGCCCACAGACATCTCCTTTAATTTTTAATAAATTAAAATCCCCCTCAAAAAAAAACGCTGGAAGGTTTACAGTTTGTTTTTCAAGGTATGTATATGCCAATTTAGTATCCCTAATTCAAATAATCTGTTCTATAGATGGCAAAAACACACATGCGACTTTATTATGAATAGCGATTATGTGTTTGGTTTATAATTTTTAGTATCACCGGCTAACATTTCTCATCAGAAATGTTAGCTATATGTTTTTACAAATCGCTGTTGGAAATTCGGATATTTCCCATAACTTCTCACATTTCGCAAATGTCATAATTTTAATTTAAAAATACATTTTGTTTTATCTTTGCTTCTGTTCTTTCAATTTTCATATTTTCTTTGCGCTTGTAGATAACTTTTCCGACACAGCTATAACATATATTTCTGATTCATCTTTGAGCATTCTTTGTCTCGAGCATTTTTATACCCGATGTAATGAACATTTTGAATAATTTTAATACTGTTAATAAAATCATGAATCTTCTTAATGATATGAAATCCATCACCCATTTTTGGTTTAAAGCTCTTCCATCTATATTAACCTCGATTTCTACATGTAGTTGTATTTATCTTTATTTATTACATTTTGAAATTACATTATAATGCTTTATCATTGAATATAAAGACCATCGTTTCATTCTAGGAAATTCAGACTATTATTAAGATTATTATTAAATAGCAGTTAAAATTGTGCATTGGAAACATCTGTATGTAATTACAAGTAATATACATATTATTCATTGTAAATAATAAGTTATTAAGTTTCAAAATTAATTAGACTTATTTTTAATTGATGCATTGAAACGGCGATTACAATTCTGCATTGAAAAAAAAATATTGAACATTTTTTTTTCTCAAAGAAATATCGTCGATATCTATATTAATATTTCTCTCAGACGGCTCCAGAAACGCATTATTTAGCCATGCGATTTGACAACATTGAAGGCTTGATCATGTGAATTCTCTTTTAATCCTATGAACCCTGACCGCCCGACATCGCCCCGTTCTACAGGGGTCTCAATCAGGCGCTTTGGGGCGGTTAAAGGAGTTTAAATGATCGTTCGTCGAGAAATACCTATCACCACTTAAACTGATTTGACCACTCCAATGCGCTTGACTCAGACCCATGTCGAACGGAGCGATATCGGGCGGTCAGGGCTCACAGGGTTGAAACGTAAACAAATGCCATCTTTATTTCAACTATCCACTGTGGTTGCTTGAATTCCGACCTGGTGTTATATATTATAGAAATAATGAAAGAAGACGAATTCAATGGGCAACTGAATCAATAGTAAAAAGAGTGAATGAAAATATTGAAGAATTATTCATAAGTAGATCCAGTCGGAATGAACGAAATAAAGATTGGAGGTTTTTAGTGTACTGAGATAAGTGTTTGAACTATAGGGACATTGCGAATTTTCATCGCTAATTAATTTTGCCCTCTTTGAAGTACAGTACACTCCCGAATATTCGGTTCATGGCTATCCGGCTTCCGTACTATAAGGCCTAGTTTTCTTTTATCGTAATTAAATGAGAAAGGGGTGGCGTAGCATTGGAAACATTGCCAAGAAATCTGAAGCGGGTGTTTGCTAGGATCCTCCTATGCAAAATACAAGTTGTGACAGGAAAAGAGCAGCGTTCTGCTCGTGTTTCACAGTTTTGTCAGTGTTCAACGGACCTCAATAACTGCCGTTGTTCCTGATTATAACTGCACAGTACGTACAGTTTTCGTAAATTCACATTCTTCGTGATTTGAGATGAATGGAGGGCTTAGTATTTACAAAGAAGTGATAATAAAAGTTACTTAAAATACAGTGCCCTTCCTGCATTTTTTTGGCCAGACAGGAAAATTGGGTACAAAGCGGACATTCGCTCCTAATCGTAGCTTCTTGTTGGCGATATATCGCAAACTGTGTCAACCTTCTTCATCATTTTCTAATAACTAACTCTAAAAGCGAAAAGTTTATAAATCGCCAATTTTCTGTCCTAGCATTTTGAGGTTTCAGAAACTTTAAACCAAAACAGCATCATTTTCTCACATGATAATAAAAATATCTGTACTTGGAGTGAGAAAAGAGAATTTCGAAATTTTCTTTGCCTAAAAGCCCCAAGAAAGCTTAGCTCTCTCCTGGAAAGAGTGTTGATTAATATAACAGTCTGGTGGATGATATTAAAAGCTTTTGTTAAATCTTCTATGAGAGTAACACAAAAATACTTTCAGAAATATTTTTAAGCAAAGAAACACCTGCTGAAATAAACATTTCGAACAAAATATTGTAAAGATTATAAACTTATGTATTAAATAAATATTTTCCTCTAAGACTAAGACATGATCTGGTGTTTTTATACTGTATCTGGTTTTTATGTACCATATATATGAATACGCCAGTTACGTAAAATACGTATTATAGCAGTGAGTTTTAGTATAAAAACTTGGTATTCTGTTATTAGTGAGCAAAGAAATGAGCTCCGACCTATCCGGCTCTTTTATTATCCGACTTGCTCTTCCGCCACATCAGATCGGATAGTCGGGAGTGTACTGCACAACTAATTATTCAAAATACTCTACCATTATTACTCAAGTATAATTTAAAGTACAGCTGTTTCAACATAGGTCCTTATGGTCGGTATTTGAGAAATGGTCTCTTTAAGTTACTGGGAATGCAAAATGAGTTATAGGGAAAAATCGCCAATACAAACTATCGCCAATAGGCATCTACATCGAAACTGAAAACGTTGTATACCCGACCAAAGAGATATATAATTGTATTTAATAGAGAGCTAGGTTGTGTCGTTAAAAACTTTAATTCACAAAATTATTGTTATTTTTTAATAATTGTGTTAAGATGTTGCATAATAAGTTCTTTATGGTTAAATCGAAATAATTTTGTTCAGAGTTCTCTTTAAGTGATATTAAAACTTATCTCCTGATTTACACTTCCATGATTTTCATTTTCATTTTATCCTTTTACTAAATATTTACGACAATCGAGAAAAAGACCTTTCTCAAGTCCAATAAACTAAATTGAATTCTGATTTGAATTAAGGCATTAAAGACAAAGGAATTAACCTGAAACTTTATTTTAACAATAACTGAGCTAAGAAACAGTATTCTAATTTGAGTAAGATAAGCGAGCATGGTTCGCGTAGCAAACCAAGAAATATTTCTATGGAATTCTCCGGGGTGGGGGGTGGGGGTTGGGTATTGATATTCAGTGAGAAGTGAGCCGAGCTCCCTAGTTGTTACAGTTTTAAATTGTTCATATAGTTGCTGTTAAAGCGTATATTTAAATGACAAGCAAGAATATATTTTGAGAGTAAAAAGTGATATTTGTCACCATAATTGCATTATTGCATGAAATGAAATCGGTTATTATATAAAATGAAATCAGTTTGTTATATACTGGTGTGCAAAACTTAAGCAACAGGTATGTTTTTCGCCATAACTTCACGAGAAATCATCTGAGAGACATGAAATTCAGAAATGAGATACAGCATTTTGTTCTGAAAGAATGACGAAAGCATAGTTGCGCAGAAATGAATACAATGCATACAGTGTGGAATCAAACAAAAAAAGGCTTTATTGAACTCATAGTATAGTTACACATGATTGTCTGTCCAAGAGGAAGAACAGCAAGCAGATGTTCCTTAGTATGGGATATGCCCTCCCCTTATTGCAATGGTTGCTTCGCACCGTCTCCCCATACTCAGCACCAGATTGTCCAACAGTTCTTGAGGTAAGAGTGCCCATTCCTCAATAAGCGTCTGTTTAAGTTGTCGGATGTTCCCAGGAGGATGTAATCGTGCCGCAAGGCGTCTCTCCAAAGCATCCCACACATGTTCTATCGCATTTAAATCAGGGGAGCACGCCGGCCAATCCATTCGAGTGATATCTTCAGTTTCCAGGAGCTCCTCAACAGCATGAGTCCTGTGTGGCCGTGCAATGTCAGCCATAATAACGAAGTCTGATCCAATGGCACCTCGGAACAGTCGCACATGGGGAAGGATCACCTCCTGACAATAGCGATCTCCAGTTACAGAACCTCTGTCGAAAACGTGGAGCTCAGTCCGCCCGTTCATCATAACGCCTCCCCAGACGACAACTCCAGGACCACCAAAACGGTATCTTTCCGTGATGTTACTGAAATGAAACCGTGTCCCGACCTCTCTCCAAATCAACTGCCGTTGGGAATCGCTTGTGGCACTAAAACGACTCTCATCTGTAAAAAGGACAGGACTCCATTGATGAGATGTCCAGTTTTTGTGCTCTCTGCACCAATCTAAACGGTGCCGCCGGTGGGAAACTGTCAAAGGGATGCAGCGTTCAGGACGGCGGGCGCATAGGCCACCTTTATGAAGGCGTCTGGACGCAGTAAAACGCGGCACTTCTCGCCCCGTTGCTGCACACAGTTGCTGAGCAATGGCGCTTGCTGACTGGTTTCGGGTTCTTTTCGCCTGCAGGACGATATGTCGGTCATCCACTGCAGTTGTTTTCTTGGGGCGGCCACCACCAACCTTTCTTACAGCTGTACCTGTGGTTTGGAAGACTTTCCAAGTGCGCGAAACGACACTTTTTTTGATTCCGAACTCTTCAGCTACAATGGTCACACTACGCCCCTCCTCCAGCTTTCCGATCATTCTTCCACGTGTGAAATCGTCCAGGCGATTTCTGCTAGCCATATTTCACGAATTAACTCACGTGCACTTGCAGCGAATGTCTTTAATTGCGTCTCCGTCCTTCCTTTTATTGTAGTGTTGAGCTGCGCGCGCCTTCCGCACGTGTTTTGCGTACGCTCACGTCGCCTGTGACGTTTTGTTCCTGATATTTGCATACGCATGACCTTTCTCTTGAATTACGTGTTTATTGTATTGATCGCAAGAACTCCTTTTCTGCAATTTCATGGCTATCTGCTTAAAATTTGCATTATTGCTTAAGTTTTGCATACCAGTGTATATTTTGTTAAAAATTGAAAATTTTAACTGGCAATTCCTAAAAGAGTAATATTTATTTGGGAATATTTTCAATTGCTTTCGAAATGGCAAAAAGTTAAAAACAACCTTTTTATAATTATTAAAGGAGTAGAACAACATTATTTTCGAAAATGTTATATTTACTACAATAGATCAAACATTCTACTAAACATTTTCTTAAAAATCTCTTAATGTGAGGAAATTTAACATTAGATAGACTTTCATGTATTAAGTAAATAAATTAATTTAAAAATCTGAATAAATATAAAAATTTTCAATGGAAGTAAAATAAAATTCAATCGAAAAGTGTTTGAAAAAATAACTTGTTTCAACATATATTAATTTAATTCTTATATCTACAGTAGATAATACGCGACTAGTTAAATTCATATATCTAATTATGTTTTTACAAAATAATAATATAAAATTTTCTTCCAATGAATCAAATTAAGTACTTCCTTAAATAATCAAATTAAGTAGTTTATATATTTTGAATACTGCTATAGAATTGAATCAAAAAATAAAAATATAAATCAGGAAATATCTCGATTTAATATTTTTCCAAGAGTTTATGTATTTGCGAGAATTAAATAATTAAATTGTTAATGTTTTCAAGACCTTTATTTTTCATTATAATATTAACGGAAATACTAAAATAAATTTATTAAATTTAAATATACAGTGAAAACTTTTTAAGACACACCATAGATATAATTATGTGTCTTGGATACATTGTTCTAAAACAGACGATAATTATTTAGATAGTCATAGAAAATTTAACATAAGGACTATATTTTAAGAAAAATACCTTAAAAATTTTAAAATAAAACACAAAAAAGCCATTAAAGCATTTTCGAATATGTCAGTCATATGCTTTAAAAACCAGCGAGAGAGGTCACATCAAAACTTTCTCGCATACTATTTAATAAAGATGTTATTCCTGTGAACACTTTGCACGCCATGGCATTGGCGCACAATAGTTACGAAATATTAAATTTGGCGAATATTTAGCCTTTTTACTGAATCCACCGTGTCATCTTTGGCGAGTGTTTTGGCGATTAACCCCTGGCATGTAGTTAATAGTATCCGAAAATCACATCAGGGCTTTAGATACGTTTTTCTTATACGATTGAAACAAAGGTTTGACACAAAACTGCACTTGTGGTCATAAAATCCTGTACCTAATTTGACATATTTAAGTCATTCCTTTTTTGAGTAATTGCTTTTATCTTTTTCTAAAAATACAGACAGGCAGACAGTTAACCCCTTGTTAGATCTGGCTTAAAATTTGGAAGGTATCTGCAATATGGATGATATATCTGTGTAACGAATCTTATTTATCCAGCTTGCTCCGTTTTACAATGATCGTGTTAACTTATATTCGAACAGCCGGACAGACGGTCTTCCTCTGAACAGATTCTATACAAAATTTGAAATAAATATGCTAATGTAAAGAACGTATATCAAATTTCATCCGTCTAGCTCAAAGCGTGTTTGAGTTATCTTTGTCACGGACAGACGGACAAAAATGCGTTTTTCGAACTCATGTCGTTCTAAAACATGAATATTCGTCAACATCTCGAATTCAAATTTTGTGTCGATTACTAAATTTTTTCTATACAATGTGTACGAGAAAGTTAAAATGTACGTTATACCATAATAAAAATACAGAAAAGTCTCTCGGAATTTTATATAAAATTGGTGGAGATATTTTCGATTACAATTATAAACTTGGCATGATTGAAAAAAAAAAGAGTTCTGAAATTGAAAAATGTTTCCCTCCATTGAAAGCGTTTTTTTCAGACTTTTTTTATTATTACTTTTATTTACTTTTTCCGTTGCTTAAATTTCATTTCGTCATTGCTTAATTCGAAAAAAAATGTATGATAATAATGAAAAATACAATTTTTTAAAATTTTAGATTACCTTTTTTTCAATTCACTTCGCGGGCAATTCGAGATTGCACATTGATTTCAAAGGGCTTAAAAGGACCTGATCAATCATGCAGGTCTACAATTTTGATCACAAAAAGATATACCAAATTTCCTTATTTTATATCGCTGTAATCATGTTCAAACACACATACGATTACATAAAAAGGCTGATGATTAATAAGTTTAGTTATATTAATGTCCCGTTGTAAAACAACACTAGGGCTATTTTGAGACGGACCTCGTTATTTTTAACCTCGGTGAGACGTCGAGGACGATACCTGAGCTGGCACTTCCCTCTCCACATCAGCGGGAGGACTTTTTCTCTGACGGATTTAACGTGCAACATGCCCCCTTGCACGACGGTTTTTCGGTGGAATCGGGTCACGAACCTGAAACTCTACGGCTGACAAGCCGAGACCTTACCACCAGGCCACCACGGACTTCTTAATAAGTTGACAAATTTGGTCTAACATTTGTTAAATATCTACCTTTTTAATGATAAAATCATAGCCAAATTCACAATTCTAGAACTTTATACTTCTTAATACTCGCGTATAATGTACCGGGGCAAATATACTTCTTAATACTCGCGTATAATGTACCGGGGCAAATATACTTCTTTTTAACAAATTTTATCCAAAATTTGTGCAAATACACACATTTTTGAGTTGGGACAACATACTTAATTTCATGTCTGAGTTATTGTGCTCACAGACAGACAGACACAATTTATAGATGGATCGTTTTTAAGTAATGTATTTGCCGCAGTAAATACAGAAAAAAAGAAGGAAGAAAAATTGTGTTAGAAAATAAAGTTATTGAGATATTCAGTATTTTTTTAAAGACTGTTTTTAAATAAGAATAATATAAGAATAAGAATGAAAAGCTTTTAACGTCAAATCATAGCTAAATCAAATAAATAAATAATGTGATGCTTTAGCTGATATATACCTTAGATGCCTTAGCTGACTATACCTTAGCTGATTCTTCAGCACAGCTTTTAAATATCTGTTTATTTAAATTATTTCCTCTAACGCAAATAAATTAAAATAAATTATCTGACTAATTATAAAACTAGTAGTTTAGGATATAACTAACGCTTTTGGTATTCCTTTTTTTGAATATCCGGTAACCGTTCTTGATCATTGGGGAGGGGGATTTGGACTCAAATCAAATTAATGGGAATTTTTTGGCTGAATATTTCTGGCATACACTTTAATAAAGATACTATCCTCCCCCCACACACATTTTCCCTTCGGATAAAAATGTAGATTTGGGGCAAGGTACTGAATGCCAGTTGTTTTCAGAATTTTATCTTCAGAATGCCACACATGAGAGTTTTATGCTTCGTTAGTGTAATGAAGAAAACCAAGCAAGCTTTCTGGACGAGTTTCTTTAAGCTGATTTAAGCCAAAAATTGGAATGAAACTGCAATTTATGGTGAACAATAACGTACCAAGTTTCATTTATTTACGTCGTAACATTTTTGAGTTTCGCGCTTTACATGGACGCGAATGTATAGACCGACACACATACAACTTTTTCACTGATGTGATTCAAAATTTGAGAAAAAAAATCTAAGCTTTTTGCAACGTTTAATTAGTTTATTGAAACGTAAAATGAATTCAATCAGGTATCAGGGACGTGTGACACTGTATTAATCTGATTCTTGGTATCAGGTTCGCAAAAAGTACAGCTACACGAAACTGATTCAGATTAAGAGTATCTAAGTGTATCAGTAAATGAAATAAAAACGTAATACGTAATGTTTTCTGCTTTTAATTTCGTTTATTTATTAACTAATTCTATTCTGTGAATTCGAAACATCAAAAGCATTTTGAATAGAATTTTATTAAATTCATTTGTTGCAGAAAATACAAAAATGAGATAGATAGATAGAGAGAGATAGAGAAAATATTCTGTGGTTCTGTTATAGTAATATGCAATATTCACTGAATTTATTTTAAAGTATCAGTTTATGGATCCAATTGGTAATCATTTTCAATCAGGTGATACTGTATCAGTCTGAATCAAATATCGATATAACTTACTCTAATCATCCACTTCGGCGACACTATGAGCATGCGGGATGGTTTTTTCATTATATATCATACTAGCCATCACTGGCCATTACCCCATGTAATGGTGCACACATCCTTGAAGTATACTCAACAACTTTTCTTATATTAACAGCACTATCAAACCATTTCCTTTCCTCTTCTCATCCGCTCGTCAATCACTGTCAAAACCAACACCATTGACACATCGTCATCAACATTTCACCCAAAGAAAAAAAATCTTAATTTTGAATCATATTCTTTTATTAGCTACCAGTCTGTGTGCAGAACTGACATTGACCGAGAAATACTGCCCGAGTACTCATTGCGGACGAAATAAAGATCAAATACCAGCTGTATCAAATGCAATAGAGAATTAGTACCAACCTATACTTGATATAAATTGGATATCAATCCAATTCCATTATTAATTTGAAAAATGTTAATAATACAATAAAGGGGAATCTAAAGAAATAAAATTTTTGAATTTATATTTTCTTATAGAAAAGAGGCAATTATTTCATTATGATTTTATTTCACCATTATAATTTAATGCGCAGTATTTTCAATAATATACCGACTTTTATTGCCTTTTAAAACCAATTGCATACATTCACTACAAAATAATATTTCGGTGAAATGATTTTAGAGTTAAATATGTTAAAGTCGTATTAATCAGCTAAACTTAGATGAAATGTTAAATAGGTAAAATAAAAAGATAATTCTACAACAATTAAAACCTTTATTATTATCACCTATATTATCTTCTTTGTTATTAATAAAAGGTTAATATTATTCAATTCAATCGAGATAGATTACAGTTATGCCTATGATTGGAAATTAAAATTATGTTAATACACTATAATAATATGACCTGATCTCAATAACTGAAAGTATTTAAAACTATACGAATAACCAAGATAGCGAAACTAGAATGAAGCTTCTTAAATCCACACATCTAACTATAAATTCGATACTGTAATAACTTTTCGGACATAACTTTTGTTGTAGATCAAATATCGCTCGCATCATTCCGAAAGTGCACATGAAACTTTCGTTAAAAACTCTAGACTATGTTTAGAAATGACAGGTTCAACACACCGATATGAATTCTTACCCTCTCCCTTCGGAAAACCAATACTGGAGGTTTTTTTCCTCATAGATATAAAAGTAAATAAAGTAAAATAAATGACAAAAAATGCATTGAAAAGAGCGGGGAGGGACAGGAAAAGGCACGGGAAAACACACATCTAAAAAAGAATGTAAAAAAAAAACTCGAATGATTTCGATCTTTCATCCTATATATTGCTGAATAGCGAACGTGAGCGGGTATTGAAAAGAAAAGAGCAGCACCAAACAGACGATATTTTTTTTTTCGCTCAGGGGTGGTAAGGGGCAGGGGAAGAGAAATTTTTTGGCATAGCAACGTCAAAACACAAAAGGAAGAGCGAAATGAGCTTTGTAGTTCTTCGAAATGGTTAGTGCGAACACAATGGAATTTCAGCGGTTTTTCTCCATTAGATTAATGGGAAAGGTTCTTGGGCCCTTTTTTCGAAAAGCATGTTCTCATTTGCTTTATGCATGGGGATGGGGGAGGGAGGGAGGGGGAATTTATGCTGTTGGATCATCAGTAACATTTATCAGGTCGCTTATTAACAGGCCTGAAGTATCGTCTGCTTCTAGCATGTCTCGTTTACTTAAGTGTAATATATTGTTTGTTACGAATGTTTTGTGTTCGACATGCTTAAGATGGAAATTGTTCACCTTTTCTGGGTGGGGATGGATTAGAAGAGGAGGAATGCTACAATGCTTCGCTTTATGAAACATAAATAAGCCTAATGGAAACTTTACTTGTGGAATTTCTAAGATATTTTCGAGAAAATTTTGAAAGAATATAAAATAGTTTATTTCGGTGCTCAAACAAAATTTTTGGAGCTTCAGCAGCATTTATGAGGCAGCGTATTAACCGAGCTCTAATATAGCTGTGCTTTCGCGTGTTCTGATCTGAATTCTGTTTGTTCCGAATGTTTTATATCCATCTACATAAGATGAAATTTTTTCATCTTTTCTTGATTGAAATGGATTAATAAAGAAAGTATTCTAGAATATTTCGTATTAGAAACTAACTTAATTTAATGGAGCCAGTATTCCATGAGAAAAAAAAAACCCGATTGGAATTTTTAAAACATTGTTGAGAAAGTTTTGAAAGAATATAAAATAGTTTATGTCGGCTCTGAAATAAAAAGTTTTGGAATCCTTCAACAACATTTATGAGGCCTCTTATTAACCGAGTTCTAATATAGTTGCACTGTAGCAAGAATCGTTTACTTATGCGTTTGGAACTGAATATTGTTTGTTCTGGAACATTCGGCATACTTAAGATGAAATTTTTCTTATATTTTCTAGATTGAAATTCGTTAGTAAAGGAAATAGAATACTTTCTATTATGAAACGTAACTAAGCCTAATGGACAAGCATTATTTGAGAAAAAAAATCGCTTGAAATTTTTAAAACATTGTCGAGAAAGTTTTGAAAGAATGTAAAATGGTTTATTTCGGTGCTCAGACAAAAATTTTTGGAGCTTCAGCAACATTTATGAGGCAGCGTGTTAACCGAGCTCTTATATAGTTGCGCTTTCGAATGCATCGTTTACTTAAAAGTATTTGGAACTGAATAGTGTTTGTTACGAATGTTTTATGTTTGGCATACATAAGATGAAATTTGTTCATCTTTTTTATAGATTGAAATGTAATAAAGGAAGTGTGCTAGAATATCGCATGTTACGAAACTAACTTAGCTTAATGGAGCAAGTATTCCATGTAAAGTGGTTTATTTCGGCACTCAAACAAAGTGGATAAATTGTATCTTTTGTAGTTTTATAAGTACTGAATTGGGGAATTGCAGCAAACTGCTTTCATCGTAAAGATGATTTAAATTAGCCAAATAAGATAGTTAAGATATTTTCCCTTAAGCAGTGTGTAGAAATAACAGAAAAGCATTTTGATTTATCAAAATTATTAAGACCAGAAATGCTGATCGTTGAAAAATTTCAATACAGATTTTTTTCAATGAATTGTTTACTAATTCTAAACACAATCTTTAAATATTGTTTTTCCTACTTGCGAAAAAATAATAAATAATATATTTTAATGCAAAATTCTTAAATATTTAATGAAAAAAAAATGAAATATTTTTAAATGATTGGAAGAAATGAACTAAAAATGGAAAAAAAAGTATAGTGAAGTGTTTTATTAGTAGAAATATAATGTGTTATATTGTTCCAAATGCACATATGCCTTGATGATAGCAAAGAGAGAATTCATTTTAAAAACCTTAATAACACTGAAAAAATAAGAAAGCAGATTTAATATTTGCAGCATTTTTACAAACATGGTGTCTCTTCGTTAGAATAAGAACAAAAAGAAAAGAAAGAAAGAAAGAAATAAGAGTTTCAGGCAACGGAATCGAGATCTTATCATAAATTCTTATCAAAAATTATCATTCATTACATAATGACATGGGATTTTCGGAAACATTTATCACTCGGCTTTGGGTACCAGCTGACTCACCAGGCTATTGGCTGTATTATATTTCTTAAATAATCTACAACATTTTGAGCCATTTTTTTTAACTACAAAAAAATTGCTATATACTTCTTTTTTAACCAATTAATTTCTTCCAATTTTTAAAACACTTTTTGTTTTAAAACCATATAATATTGTTTCATAGGTAATTTCTGTATATATAAAAAATTATATAAAAATAAAAATACATAAAATTTTATTACATTTTAATAAAACTACCCTTTACGTGTTATTTAAATGTCTTCATATTTGCATTATAATTTCATTTACCTTCGCTGAGAGTATTAAAATAATTCTAATATACTACTTTCGTACTTCAAGCTTCAATTTATCATAAGAAAATAAACAAGAGAATAAAACGATTTTATTACCAAAAGTTGAATACAAATATTTTACTTTTAGATGTAAAGCCGTCACGATTCAGACATCTGTGAAATCGGCGGTTCAGGTTTCCCAAGCTTTCTTCGAAATCTTTTGCAACTAGTGATGGGAGATGGACCCTAATGTTCATTCGATTTTTTTCGTTTCAAGAAATAAGTGGGAAATCCTTCCGCTTTAATCTGCGTTCTTGGCAAAATTTTAAAACAAAAGTGAAATACTATCGCATAAACAGGTTTTTCAAAGAGTTGGTCAAATCGTTCGTAGGCAATAGAGGGCGCTGTAATTTCAGACAATGAGCTGGACGACCAGCGTTACAAAATTGGAATTTTGGTGGATTAATGTTTAGGCATTTAGGCTCCATAGCCAATCCTTCAAAGAAAGATCAAAACAAAAAGATTTAGATTAAGAAGGAGATTTATAGAAACGTTAAAGTCCATCTTACATTACTGGTAGTAATGTTTCTCGAAAACCCGACAGGAAATCTGGTCCATCGATTAGACAAATGCCTGAATCTGCAAGGAGCATATCGAAAAGTAACTTCATGTGCTAAACTTTTGGTAATAAACTAAATTTTTGTCTACTTTACGCTTTTGTTATGGCATATTAAAGCTTGACAAAAATACTGCTAGAAATCTAATTTAAAGTCAAATAAAATTGTTTGCTTATATATAATTAAATTTATTTTTCTCATCTGAAAATATTAAATACGGAATGACGTGTAACAAATATTTTGAATTAGATAGATTTGTTTGAAATTTCTTCACTTTATCATTAACCGGATAGATCAGCCAATCATATGTCCTGATCTGTCATATTCAGGTTATAAAGATGTATTCTGATGATGATTAGGTGTGTGCCAAAAGTGGAGTTACACCAGTAAAAGCTCATAAATAATAATAATAATAATCAAAATAGAATTTAAAAAGCTATCAAAAGACTAGATATTCAATTTTTTTTTTCATAATCTTGTGTACTAGAAGCTAAAAACAGCCAAAGAAAAAAAAGGGAGCAGCTTAAAAAGCAAAAGTGAAGAGATCTAAATGGCCCAAGCAGAAGAGCCTACATAATATTCCAACAGCATCATTGAAACATAATTTTTAAATAATAAAATTTACCGAAAATAGGCAATTTAAATTTAGAAAACTGAAAAAAAAATAAAGAAAAAAGAAAAATATAAATATAAAAATGAAAAAATAAGTAAATAAATGAAAAAAAAAATGAACAGAAAAATAAATATATACAAGGGTATATTTTTCTGTATATAAATATATACAGAAGAATAAATACATACAATGGCTCAGTCTAAGATAGAGTCCATGATCAGGAACAAAGGCCAAATAGAGTTCTTTTTGCACTTTTTTTTCTTGTACTCACTAGATACTGTCCACTTTCAGCAGTGCTTGACAAACCAGGATAAATTATTGTTCAATTTGGAAAATTCTGTTTTCATTATGATATAGGAAATCCAAAATAT
>JAPMOR010021768.1:400306-434180 GCA_026543865.1 Argiope aurantia
TATTGAAATTTGCATATCTAATTGGTTTAATAACAAATTTAATGAAGATATCACAATTTACAAAAAGAAACATATTCTCAAACACAATTGTTTTTGCTCAATAAAATTTTATAATCAGGGTGACATGTTGAAACTTGATAACTACTTATTTTAACAACAAATTTAATTTAAGAATTTACAATTTTCTAAAAAAAAAAAAAAAAACACGTATTCAAACATAATAGTTTTTGATTAATAAAGTTTTTTAATCTGGATAAGACTTTATGTTCAACTTATATTTCCTCTTAGATTCTCTAGTTAATTTGGATGGGAAAAAACTGTTTCGTTCTAAATTTTATGCTTATAATAATTTAAACAATGCTATTTACTTTCTAAGAATTCCATTTGTTTTGTTCAAATAAAATAAAGGAATATTCTGCTCGTTGAATTGTTCTGTTTGTGCAACGAGTAAATATTTCATTGAATAAATACAACAGTGTTGTTTGCATCGTATCAATAGCATCCTACTACATTATTTGACACAGAAATAATTCCATGTCTACATTTTTATGTGATGTATAGTGCAGAAGGTGAAATGTACATGCTATATTTATTGTGCCTTTTCATTATATTATTCAACTCAAAAATTTATTTTGAGAATTAAATTTATTTTGTGAATCGCAAAAACTTATTTTTCAGTTCATAATTTTTGTTATTTGGCAACAAGTTGATTCACCGGGACAGATGGTCTGTTAAAAAATCGCTTAATATTTTATCCAACTTGATGGTACTGGCGTCTCTAGCCAAATATTTTTAAACAATTCTTGTTACGTATATAACTCATGTCATTTTTAGAAGTCTCACAATACCGTGTTCTTAGTGTTATGGGTATTTCTAATTTTTTGTCTGTATTTTTATACAGCCAATCATATCATAGGAAAAAGTATCAATATTTAAAAAAATCGACGCACTTAAAATTTTTCCTAATTACTTGATTCTGAGGTTTAATATTAATTTTAAGTTGTATAAAATAAAAAAAAATTAAATGCTTGTCTTAAATTGAAGCTATTCAACATGAAAATATCATCTTCATATCTTCATCCACAAATGATCAAAATTATAATAAAAAAAGACAGGATAAATATTACCAACAAAAATGAAAAAGATTTAAGTTTCAGTTCTGTAATGAATCTAATGTAAAATACTCTTAAAATAATTTTTTATTTTTTAAAGAAAATTGGAGAAAAATTACTTAGCAATAAACTGGCATCATTTAATAGGTGATTTTTAAAAATTTGTAATTGTTATAAAAGCAATTCTGAACTGTAATATTTTTTGAATTCATCAAGTAAGGTATTCAAATTTGACTTTATTTTTAATTAATTAAAATTCTTTTTAAAAAATTTCAAAAATATCTCTCTGATTCACGTTCCAATATATATGCACCAAGTTTGATAGTTCTAGGACAAATGTTCTAACATATAGAATGCCAACACACACAAACATTATACTTTATTATTGTTGAATGAGTACATTTTGTTCATTTAATAGCTTTCATCCAAAGAAACCCTAAAGAGTGTTAACCAAAACTTTCTCACATGCTCAGAAATAAACGTGTTATCCCAGAGAACGTCTTACATGTCATTGGCGTACAATAGTTACAAAATATTTACCTTTAGTGCGAATTAAGATTTTACTGACTCAATCATGTGATCCTTTGAGAGCGTTTTTGGAGATTAATCCCTAACATATTATTTATAATATGTGAAAATCGAATGCGAATTTTATTCATGTTTTTCTCAACCGATTGAAACAAAGATTTGACGCAAATCTACACCTGTAATCACAAAATTCCACACCAAATTTAATACATTTAAGACTTTGTGTTTTCGAGTTATTATGTTTACATGTTTTTGAAAGTATAGACCGACAGACGGCCACTTTACAGTTTGATTTGACTCAAAATGTGTTAGTTGTCTACGCTACAAATGATAAATCTCTGCACCAAATTTTATTCATCTAGCACTCTTTGTTTTGCAGTAATCGTGCTAACTTATATTTGAACAGTCGGGAAGACAAACATCCTTTGAATGAATGCTGAAAATTTGATAGAAATTTTTAAAAAAATGGTTAAAAGAATGTATATCAAATTTACTTCATCTAATATAAGTAATATTTGTCACAATTATACAGAAAGATGGTCTTTTTCCGAATGTCGTTTTCGAACTCGGGTCTAAAATATGGAAATTTGTCAAAATATAGAATCCAGAATTATTTCATGATTACAATACTTTCTCTATACTACATATACGTGAAACTAAAAAGAAAAAAAATCCCTTATTCTTATGCCTATCTAAATCCTATATGCTATTTTGTAATATTCTGCATGACCTTATGAATTATTTTATCTCCTCTTATTTCCAAACATTTCATGCTGCCAAAGTGGCTGACTTATCTGAAATCTATTTAAAACCATATTTAGACATCTTCATTCTAAAAGGAAACCTCACATTTAAATGTATCTGTAGTATAGCATTTAATGCAAAATTAACTTCCCCTCGTTTTCCGCTTTAGGTTGATCGTGCCAAGGAGTCGACGGCCGAGCCGATAGCACATTTACATTGATCTTCTGAAAACTGCTCGGGAGTAACGCCACCTCCATTAATTACGAATCCTATAATTAATCCGAGGATCATGTTTAACCATCCGTTGAGTGATACATGAAGGATGCTTTCATATGACTTAATCAACTTCCTATATATACCCTCTCAATTGCGTAATTGGGAGCTCTCTTTATTTCACGAAAGGACACAGGACGCTAGTCAGATGCTCCAACTATGATATAGCGCTCTAAGAAGCATTGATGTAACTGTTTTGTTTGAGTAATTATTGAGATATGAAGGTGGATGATTATTTGGAAATGACGGTTTTTAATGAATTATGCAATGTGTTTTTATTCAACATTCTTAATTTTTAAGCAATTTTCTTTAAAAAATCATTTGAATTTTGTTTCTGCGTTCGGTTTCAGGAAATGATATTCATTTTTAAATTTTCAAAAATTGTATTTTAATGCTAAATCACATTTTTAAATGTTATTTTTTTTTCGAATTCTAAACTTAAGCAAAATTTTCTAGTGAAAACCCTTATAAAGGAACATCTTATGCCTGGTGTGGTTCAAATTTGGCATAAAAAGTTTTCAATATATTTTGCAATTAATGAACTTCAAAATAAATAATCTGTTTATTCAAAAACACGGAACGAGTTTGCTAATAAATCATGAGTCTAAAAAGTTCGAAACTTTTAAATTTTTTAAATATAATTACAAGTTATTTCTTAATTCAGGAATCTGTAAATACATTTTTAAAATTATGAACAAAAATTTGAACATATCATTTGACAAAATTTTTAGTTAATGGATTTTTCAGCCCCCCCCCAAAAAAAAGGTGTTTTTTTAAATTTTAATTTTCATATATTTTTGTTTTTTAGAAGATGAAGTTTCGTTTCATAAGTACTTTTTTAAATTTTATTTCAGGTAAAACTTCAAAAATATAAATATTTTGCAAGAGGTTTTCATGCCTCAGAGGTTTCAGAGGTTCAACGTATGCGAATTATGCTTAAAATATGTGAACATAGGCACATGCTTTAAGATTAGTAATTACGTATGCATATTTCTTGAAACCGAATATTTCCTGCGAAACTTCATCAAAATCAGATAGTAACGGGTTGTTAATAATATTTTTTGTTTTATTTTCTCTACTATCAAATTAGATGATAATGTTACAAACCTGCAATTCGGCTTCCCAGCATAGTTTGTTCCATCGTCGGAAAGAAAGTTTTAATGTCATCGGTACTACACGGCGTCCAGGTGGCGCGTCGAAGGTCCCGGAGCTTGGCGACTAATTTGGCAACTTTAGCGCCAAAATAGATAATACCCGAAACTTCGGGAATTTTCCTGATCCGTCTAGTAGGAACCGAGATACGCCTCGAACGTTCCTAATTGGTTGAGAGGCTTCTAGCCCCGCCCCCTGAGACCTATAAAAGGGTCCACAGCTGCCAGAGCAGGCAAGCCAGTAGTCAGAGTGGACAGAGTGGTCGAAGAAGAGTAAGCGGAATCGACGGAGCGAAGTCAATAATCCGAGTCAGAGTCGGAGAAGTAGAAGATGGAGTAGTCGGAAGCGACTGAGTCAAGCTAGTGCTGAACTGAGGTGTGCGCTACTGTCTGCAGTAGGTTCTGGTTGTATGCTACACGTCTCGGGTGAAGATAATCGTCTTCTGTGTTGTATATAGTTGTCGCTTTTGTGCTGTCCTGTGTGTCTTCGTATAAATAAACGTTGTTGTTTTTATTCTACTTCTGCCTGCTGATTGAGCATTCTACACACCATATCACTTCCACTATCCAAACGAACCCCGGCAGAAAATTTCGTAACAATATTTATCGTCTTGAGAATATGCTCTTTCACTGATTCAGTTGAGAGTTCCCGGAACAATTGAGATGCGTAAGCCCCCCAAAAGAAAATTGTAAAATATAACTAAATCGAAAATATAACTTCCATCATGGATGATGAAAAACTTCTGAAATCCAATGTGTACATGAATTAAATTTTCGATTGTTTGAACGAAAATAAGCATTGAATCTATAAAAGTATTTGCAAAATATTACTTTTAAAACTTTTATGATAAGCATTATTTATGATATACGTTTGAATTAAGTGTGTTAAAGAAATTTACAACTAAAAAAGAAAATTATCATTTAATTGTTGCCTTTAATGAGCAGCTAGTTCGCCAGAAATATTCGACGTTCTTAATTTAATTCTCCAGTGCACAGATGCTGTCTTTATAACTCCCCTCCTTCCTCTTTTTTTAGAAATTCTAGGAATTCATGAAATATCAAACCTGTTACTTCCTATGCTTTCAAGAGAACTAAAAGAAGAAATTCAGAACAAAAGAAATATATGAAACATTGTATTTTATTTTTACAAGAGGGTTCAATTCAAATGATGATTTTCAAATACTGATGAAATTTTGGAAAATAATCATGATGTAGAATGAGAAAAAAGCGCAGACTGAATATTCTAAAAATCTTATCTGAAGTCTTTTTCTGCTCGTGAAAAATAATGCATCTTTATATAAAATACGTTCTCTTATATTATGAGTAAATTGTCTTGAAATGTATTTTAACAATTCATTTTATTCTTATTGAGGAGTAATAAAAGTTATTTTTTTAAATGTTATGTATAAAAATGAAAGACAAAAGTTAGGAATTTTCAAAGTTGTATGCTTAAACTTCTTTTTCAAAAAAAAAAAACAAAAAAAAACTTTCAATTGTAAACTATATGTAAAATAAAGATTTACTCATTCTTTCAATCTTTGCACACACAAAAAACGACAACACTTGCATCAAAAGTAATAAGTTTTATATAAACGGAATGGGAAAAAAGGAAATGAATACAGAAAAGGTATGGAAAAGGTGTTAAGTTCAATTTTGGTTTTATTTATTAAAAATTGCGTTTTTATTTTAAACAAAACGTATGCCAGCGTCTTGACCTATTGGTAGCGTCTTCCCCGTGATCTGGGTGTTCCAGGTTCGAGTTCTGGTTCAGGCATGGTTGTTCTTTACCCTGTGTTCTATCTGTGAGGTGTGTGAAAGAGTTATTCTGTAAAAGGGTGTTGTGCAAGGGAGTGTCATCTTCATATGACCTAGAAGTTAGATTTTTGCTCTTGGGTACTCAGGGGTCTTTACAATCAGAAGCTACTGCACCCCTCTTTCCGTTGTAACGAGGACACGACATCATCAAAATCATCAAATAGAACGTAATTGCATGAAATAACATTCGTATATTCTGATAACATTTTATTTTTGTATAAATAGCTAATATGATAAGGAGCAAATGCCTGACAATTTGGAGTCAAAATGACTTCGCATTTGTGCTAGTGTTAGAAAATATGGATGCGTGTGTTGAAGGGTTACATTAAATCTTTTTGTTTATGACGAAATGAAATGAAATCGTGTCCCATAGCATCATAAAGGCATAAACGGATTTTAATAGCGAACGGAGAATGGATTTCACTCAACCTTTGACAGAAATATACTAATTTACTACAAATGCGTACCAGATTTCATAGGTATTTCTATTAACTCTAAACGGTTTTGGGTAATCGTATTCTAAGATTGACAAAAATGTGATTTTCTGATCTCAGGGAAGACTCAAATACAGAAGCTTTTTAAAGTCACGAGTTCGAATTTTTTGGCGAGTATAATATTTTCTCTCTATATATTTCCTGTTCGACAATGTAGAAAAGTCCAAGATAATTATCTTAATCCTTAATTTGGCAAAAGTAAAAATAAATGAAAATGACACGCCTGCATTCTCGTACTTCAGAAAGATTGAGTAGAACGTTAATTCCAAATCAATTTTCGAATTATTTCTTATTTGAAAAGAAGTCAAAATTCATTTTTTTTTCGAAATAAATCTAAGCAAACATTTCACTTCTATACTTAAGAGTAGGTAATTTCATTTAGCGTCTTTAATGACATTTGTCTTCGTTCTTAAAGCACCATATGCAATTTAACGCACTTTGGCATATGAACTGAAGATTACATGCTTTATGTAGATTAAATACGAAAGAGAAGTTACGCGATAAAAATAAATTTTTAAAAGATAAATCGAAGGAATAATAATTGAAAAGTAATGTGAGAAAAAATAAAATATTTTCGTAAGTAATCAGAAGGCTACAGATATGCTTTTTATTTTTGATTGCGTCATATCTTTCATGAATATGCCTGTCATCATTTTTATACAATTGGCTAAATAAATTTTCCTTCTTTTTCTAGAAGTCTGTCTATATAAGGAACTTTTTGAATAGGAAAATGAGTACCTCTAAAGTTAATGAATAATTTATACATTTCTTATTATCCAATAATTACTTAGCATTTTGAATAAAATATTATGAAATTTTATGTAAATAATACATTTTTTTCTTTTTGTGTTTCTTTTTAATATTAGATCTGTTTTTTTATTCTAAAATATTATATATCATTTTTACTTCTCCTAATACGAAATATGCAAAGAGAAAATAGTGCAATTGCGATCCAGAAACTTTGACAAATCACCACATTTCAGGACGCTCTAAGACCAGAAAAACATTATTTTTGGAATTATGTTACTCGGTTAATACGGCAATTCAAAATCACATTGAGCCAGACTGATGAAAATTGGTATTAGGTATAACCCAATATTGTATATTTCTATCAATTTTTCAACGAAAAATTGATAGAAATATACAATTTAGGGGAAGAGAGAGGTATGCTTGCTTTTCTGTTGGAATACAAATGAACGCGATAACTGAAAATGTAAAAAACTTAATAGATGAAATTTGGTGTACATTTTGAAAATCTTAAGTCCAGATTCGTATTAGATTTGGAACTAATTTTGCACAGGTATTGATTGTTTGTCGATATGCACATTCGCAGGGTTTTAAATGCAATAAAGACAAGAATTCAACAAATGAAATTTCGTGTATGATTTAATTTCTCAATTTATAATTCTATGCTAAATTTTAATATTTTCGGTATGATAAAGGACGTCAAAAATGTATCTATTCAGCGCATTAAGAGGTACAAGATGCTCATATGTGGGAATAAGAAAATTAAAATGTAAGTATTCGTAGTGTTCACATACTTGCCCAAAGCCTATGATTTTTTTGGAAGAAAGAAGATATATAGAACATGCTTAATACATTACCTTTATAAGAAATCATGCCAGAATGTGAAATCATTTCCGCTTGCTTAATTTTCTCTTTTTTTCTGTTCGCTTTTAATATAAAATTTATTTCTTATCTTGATTTATTTTGATTTCCATTTTACTTTCTTATCTTGAATTTGAAGAATTTCCATGCTCCAAATCTCCTTGAGACTTAAAATATTTGGAACTATACCTGTCTGTGAACACGGTAAATAAAAAATACATTAAGATAAAAGGATGAAATGTGGTATGTTTTCTGTCAAATTTCTCTTCCAAATTCATTCAAAATTTGGGCAAAATTCGCCAAAGGAAAATCTCTCTCTATGCATGGGAATTTTTTTATTTGAATATTCAAAAATTTGTAAAAATTTAATTTGGTCGGAAATTATCGGAATTATCATCGGAAATGTTCATGTATGTTAAATTGTAAACCAAATCTTGGAGGAAAATATTTTTTGGTTTGTAGAATCAAGATTACATGAGCGCTATGAACTCCAAAACACAGTTAAATAAAATTTGGCATACGATGATGCGGCCAAATTTTAGATCTGGTTTAAAATTTGGATCTAATCAGTGAGAAGGAAGACATTCCAAATTTATTATTTTCTTATTTTCTTCATTTTGTTACGAAAATGGACACGCTATTCTATGACCATTACGTGTGAAAGTCAAAAGGAGAGGTCGTCAACACTTGAGGACTATCATGAGTTTGATGATAAGCTTCGAGAGTTTAAGGTTTCCCTACAGTATCATCCCATCCAATCTACGTTCAGGAGATGCATAGGTTAATAGAAAATGAACAGTAAATAATTTATCCGATTATCTAAGTATACCAGAAAGCCGGGGAAGAATACTCTTTCTAGTTTATTTCATTTTCAGTGTTGTTCTCTTTTAGTGTAATTTTTTTTTGCTTCTAAGTTTTTATAAATTAATTTTAATAAATATAAATTTTTTGCATTTGTATTTGGTGTAACCTTTATTTTTTAAAAATGGAGTGACTGTTGATTTATTGTGCTTCCAACAGGACTGAACAAGATGAGGTAATTTTAATGAGTAAATTATTCGGAAAAAGAGGAAAGATCCACACCTTTTTCACCTGTTATAGATCCAACGGATTTTATTTTTAACTGCTTCATAAAATTTATTTGTTTTGAAATGCTAGATTTGTCGTTTGTTGCTTTATTGTCTTTTAATTTAGTGTTAGTTAAATATATAAACCACTTTAATGTTTCACAAAGTTCTTTTTTGTGTGTGATGGGCCTCGTAATTTTGAACTATGGTCGGATTAGAAAGACTCCACCTGATCCGGCTAACTCATTTTAAATTTCTATTCCACATCAATGAGAGAGAACATTTAGCCTAGACGGATTTAACTGCGCCAGATACACTTACATGTTGGGTCTTTTGTGGAGTCGAGTTTCAAACACGAAATCCTTTGGTTTCAAAATTGCAGCTTAAGCGTCAGATTACCGAGAGCCAAAACATATCAAGAATTCTAATAATAGAATGAACAAGATTATGTAAAAAATATCCAAGACCCCGCCATTTAATAGTTAGTAAATTAACTATTACAAAATACTAACATTGCAGGAAAGCAATATTAAAGATTTGTAATAATATGTAATTTCTTGTGAGATTTTTATTACATTTAACATTTTAATTTTTTTGATTTTGATATGGAATTTTAAATGTAGTGGGTATTAGCTAATTGAAACAATAAATTCTCACAAATATGCCAAAGAATACGGAAATAATAAGTTTTCACAAATATGCCAAAGAATACGTAAATAAAAATTTTTCACAAATATGCCAAGGAATATGTAAATAATAAGTTCTCACAAATATGCCAAGGAATATGTAAATAATAAGTTTACAGAAATATGTCAAGGAAGTGTGAAAAATCAAGGACTGAAATTGTTCATTATACTAAAACAAAAATAACACAAAATTAGTAACTAGCAATTTATTATTTCTAAAAATTTAATAAAATTATAGCCAGAAATAATTTCAAATTATTTCTGGCTTAGACAGATGTTTTCTTGTTGCGAAATGAAATTAAACAAAATTCTTACAGTTATTTGTAGAAAGAAGCTTCACAGTTTTATTTCAAATGGCTTACGGAATTCGTTTTCTGCTTTAAAGAGGATTCTGCAATTTTATATTGTTTGACACATGAGTTTAAGTTAACATGCTTTCTACAGATTAAATCCAAAATCGATTTGACGGAGTAAAAAAAATAAAAAAAAATAAAGAAGTTGTTAAAGAGAAGTCGAAACACAAAACTGAAGAGAATAAAATATTTTCAGAAACATTTTAAAGGCTGTTCGAAAGTACTATACTTGAGAATCTCCCAAATGTTTTATGAAATTTGACTGTCTAAATTTTTATAAATCCAATTATCAACGCGATTTATATGACAGATAAAAAGTGTAAAAATATTTGTTAATGTTAGAGTAAAAATATAGTAGGTGGAAATATTGGCATGAAATTTTCCGTATAATGCTGTATTTGTTCTTAATGCTGTTTTGTATTTAAATTAAAAGTTATTTTTCATACCATTTTATTTAGTTTCATTTGATTTTTGTTTTAAAAAATTGAATTTGATAGAGAATTTTTCATTAGCTTCAATATGTTCTAAGGATTTCAGTTTTGTTTAATTGCGGCTTCTTGATGATAATATATTATTTTATATTTTAGCGCTAATCTAAATTATCAGTTAATTTATGAATTTCAATTATATTTTTTTGCACTATCGGTTCGAACAAATAGCGAATTTTAGAAGAAAACTAATAACAAGTATTCTTAATATTTACAACATAAAGGTAAGTTACTTGAGGGTGATATTGCCATTCTTATTTCACTCTAAAATTTTGTTGGTTATAGTAATGCTGAAAGAATAAAAGAAAAAGAAAACCGTTTTTGATTTTATTATTGTTCTCTTCATGTTTCAAAAGAATTTTTTTCCACAAATTTTGTAAATATGAATAATTTTTGTAAATTTTTCTATAAGTTTTCCAAAATTTTCATAACATGTTAAATTATGAACATCGCAATATTTTAAGTAAACTCATGCTTATATTCAATTGTTCATCAATTTAAGCAAACAGAATTAAAATCAATTGTACATCATGATAAGAAAACTTCTAATTATAATCAATTTTCCATTAATTTAAGTAAACTTTTAAGTATAATCAATTGCCCATCAACTTAGTTAAACTCCTAATTATAATCAATTGTTCATCAATTTAATTAAATTCCTAATTACAATATATTGTCCATAAATTCAAGTAAACTCCTAATTATAATTTGTCCATTAATTTATGTAAACTCCTAATTATAATCTATTATCCATCAATTTGAGTGACTCTTGATTATAATCTATAGCTTATCAATTTAAGTAAATCCTGTTTATAACCTCTTGTCCCTCAATTTATGTAAAATCCTAATTATAATCCATTGACCATCGATTTAAGTGAATTCCTAATTATAATCACTTGTCCATCAATTTATGTAAACTCCTGATTACAATCTATTTATTGCCTATCAATTTAAGTAAACTTCCGAATATAATCACTTGTCCATCAATTTATGTAAACTCCTAATTATAATCCATTGATCATCAATTTAAGTAAACTCCTAATTCAAATCAATGTCAGTCAATAGCATTAAAATAGGCCTAGGATCCTTTATTTTTATCGATTTAAAATCTTTCCGTTTGGTGAAATTTCGCATAATAAAATAAACTGTTTTTTATTCTCTTTTTTAAGTGAAATTAAAAACTATAATCAAGTTTATCTAATTCTGATGCCATTGAGTTTAGAACCATCGTATGATAGCATTTCATATTTAAAAGCTGGACTTAAATCATTTCAAGACGCTACAATACAATAACTAAAGAGAATGGTTTCCTCGAAACTTTCTCGCATACTATCCAGTCAAGATCTTATGCTCTCCCCTCTACAAAAAATGGTAGGCCTCGAATGCTTTGCAACGAATTAAGGAATAATATCTGTGAAATACAGATATTTGGCACGAATCTAACATTTTTGCTAAATGCATCATCAGAGTATGCATTTTTATAGACCAATATAAATATAAATTTGATATAGAATTATAGTTGCAATCACAAAATAACATAGTAAATTTCATTAATTTAACTTTTAACTGGGGAGGTGAAATTTTAGGACTTAACTGGGGAGGTGCGGTCTACGACACCGCATTTCATTTACATTAAAATTAAATTTTCTAATGAGTGTATTAGTATGAAAAACTGCCAATATATTTTGCAGACATTTTTCTTGATATATAGATATGTTTTAGAAATTTTTCAAAATATGTTATCATTGAAAAAATAAATGAGTTGGAACATGCATTTTCTTCTCAAATTATATGTTGCAATAAATAATATTCTTGAAAAAACACATTACTTTTTACTTTTTAAATCATATTTATTTTTACAGCATATGAAGGTATATAGAAGGCAATATAATGTAAAATTCAACAATTACATGAAAAATAAAAATGGGTAAAATTGGCCCTTTTTTTATTTACTTGTATGACTTTCATAGCACGGTTTTCTAGGGCATTTTAAACATACAGGTTAAGAACTAGTATAAAAATCCACCTATAAAGTCCGCAAATATATCTTTTGGTATATTATTATATATTATAAATTTTTCAAAATACATTATTATTAGAAAAATTAATTATGTTTGAAAATACATAGCAGAATCAGTTGAATGCGAACATTCATCGAAAAACTCTTCTGTACAATTATCCTTATCACTAAAATCCCTTTCTGCTTCATTTAAAAGTGTCTGGTGCACTGCTTCATAATAGGATCAGTAAATTGGATGTTATTTCGGGGCCCGAGTTTTAGCGCTATATACTAAGCCTTGTTCATCACTTGGGCACTAACAGGGAGATGCGGTCTTAGAGACCACGCGTAAAGAAAAAACTGAATTATTTTAAAAAGCATCTGCTGAAATAGGGTGAAAAGGTGCACGTGTATTGAAGGTCACAAAACAAGAAGCTACAGAGTTAATCCATTCAATTGAGCTAAAAATAGAAGATGGGCGATGGAAAATCCATCGCTAGCGGTCTCACAGACCGCACGTCCCCAGTTAAGGGTTAAGTCATTGCCTTTGTAGGAACGAAAAAACATAGACAGACCATTGACATATTTAATTCAAAATTTTATAAGAATCTTTATTTTAGATACTATGTTTCAAATTTTATTTACCTGTCTCTTTTCGTTTTGGTTTCATCGAGTTCACTTACAATCTAACAGTCAGACAGATAGACTTACTGTGGAAGAATTTAGTTCAAAATCTAATAAAAAAATCTACAAATTTGGTTGCAAGTCTATTTACCTAACTTCATTCTTTTAACTCATAGCTCTTGTGATATAATGGGCAGGCAGACAGAGAAACATAACTCCAAAAATGTGTTTTTCGAAGGTCTGAAATGAAAAGATTCGTCAAAATTTCGAGTTCGAAATTTTTGATGATTATAATATTTTCTCTATACTTCTTACGGGAGTTGTAGAAAAATAATCACACATAAAACTCAAATATATCAAACATTCTCCAGCGTCATGACATAGAGACAGCACATCTTCCTCGTAATCTGGGTCCCGGTTCGAGTCCCGGTTCGGGCATGGCTGTTCTTCTTCTGTGTTCTGTCTGTGAGGTGTGTGAATATCCTCTCCCCCCCCCCCCTGTAAAAAATTGATTGTGCAAGAGAATGAGAGGCATGAAGTAGCTAAGTCGTACTCTTGGTCATAGTTGGCGCTACTGAAAAAACAAGAGACACTCCCTCGGCTTAAATCGCTGTGAGATCTGTCAGAGGGCTTATAAAGTGCCATAACTAACAACAACAACAACATATCAAATATTCAATGGATTATTAATTGAGCCATTAAGATGGCACATTCTTGAAACGGAAGATATCATTAAATCTAATAATGAAAAGGTTATACGTCTACTACGTATAGTTTTTATAATTTATTATAATTACCTATGAAAATCTGAATTAATTTTTATTCATTGCATCTAATATTTTATTTTGTATAATTTATAAATTTAAATTAAATAGAAAAATTATAGATCTAGTACTTTAGCCCCAAGCACGTCTGTATGTTCATCAAAAAGCTCGAATCCTCTTAATGTATTCTAAATGATCGCCTATCCATCAAATATTCATGAAGTCGAGAAAGATATACTTCAATGTATACTCAATACGAAAAAAACAAACGCAAGAGTCAATATCCTATTCACTGCGCCAATTTATCCAATTTTTATTTCATTTGAAAACTTAAAATGTATACATATTTCATAAATGGTTGTCTCTTCCTTTCCACTCCCTACGCATAAAATCATTAACAGGAAGATTACGAATTTCAGAACAATTGCCTCAACAGTTTTTGTTCCTTTAAAAAAATGAATGTTGAATTTAATTTCAATAACAAAATATATAATTAAATATAAGATAATAATAAACACAACACACTGGTGTTTCATTTCTGAACATTTTTCCGGAATTTACAATTGAATGACCACTGTTGGAACTTAATATACTTGCGAAAACCTTCGCACCGTGAATGGACAGTGGTAAGCATACTTACCACTTTTGGATTTAAACTATATTTAACTAAATGTATCTCTAAGTTATTAATGTAGCTCAATCGAATATTAAGCATCTATTAATCCTATTTATTATTTTAAAATACTTTCTTGAGCACCCATAAAAAAGTCTTTTGCAGTTAGTAAATATACGAATATATATTTCAGAGACCTGTAAAGGGTTATGATTATATATGCCATCAATGGTAACCCACTTCTCACCGCCCTCCATATACGAGAGATCCCAAAATTAATCTTTATTAGAGCCCCAATCTAAACAACTGGACAGATTTCACCAATTCATTTCACCACTTTGCTTTCAAAGTTAATCAATCAGAATGTTCTGTATTTTTTTTCCGATTATAAGTTTAAATAGTATTTTCATTTGTTATAATAAGACGTAGCACATCAAAGTTGTTCGACGTTAATAATGTAGGGAACTTTTCATGGAAGATTGTTAAGAAAATAATAAAAGAGTTTAGCGTTAGCTGATGAATTAACATAGCATGCAGATGTCAAAAGAAATTATTAAAATCAAGATATTTTTTTATTACTTTATAAGTTAAAAATGAAACAAAAGATTCTATAAGTCAATCTTACAATTTCGAATGTGTCGTCTAATTCAATTTTACAATTCATGATTTCTTATAAAAATAATCCATTTGTTTTCTGAATAGCATTCAATATAATTTAATCTTTATTCTTTTGCCGAAGAATCTGTAATTTTATTTAGAGTTACTAACAGAATTCATTTTGGACATCTGTTTATTAATACATTTTGGCATATGCACTTAACATTATCCGCTTTGCATGGATTAAATTGAAGGCGAATTCAAGTGAAAAGGGCGAAAAGAAATTGTTGAAGGGGAAAAAAAGCATTATTTGTGAAGCAAAAAGACGATAATAACTAGCATTTCTGGAATAATTTAAAAGTCTATTAAAATGCATTCTCATTTTTATTTACTTGTTTCTTTTATCATATCCATCTATTATCTAAATTTAAGAATGTTCTCAAATGTTTATCTTCAAATACAACACTTCTTAATGCTGACATGGAAATATTGTTTTAAGTGAATGAAATAATTCGTTTATTATTGACAATCAGATTATGATGATTTTTGCAATTCTTATTATATTATTCTCCCCTTGTTTTTAGTTATTTGTTATTATTTTTGTCTTTTGTCTTAATGTATTAAGAATCTGGCAACTAAATTTCTTGATGAATTTAGCTCAAAAAGGAATCCCAACTACAAATCTTTGATCTGTGATACTTTTAAATATTAAAATACATTTCTTGGAAATGATTGTGCTTCAGTCTGTATATAAATATTAAGGTGTCTCATGAATTTCTTTCCTATTTCTAATATGAAATGAATATACAATATTTACTGTTTAAGATATTTTTTATTTTGTTATATAAGAATCCTTTTGCTGTATTATTACCTTCTTCCATCTCTCAGGAAGCCACATAATGCTTTCTTTCGAAAATTGTTGTGTTTTAGACAAGAAATAATCCTCGAGGCTCGCTTTTATTTCGCTGAGGGATTTAAAGCGCTTTCCGCGAAGAGAATTTTTTAAGGGCAGAAAGAAGTAATAATCAGATGGAGCGAGATCTGGTGAGTATGTAGGATGTGGTAAAACATCCCAATCAAATTGTAAGTTTCTCTCTTACGACTAATGCAATATGTGGTCTCGCGTTGTCACGATGAAAAACAGTGCCTCGTCGGTTCATTAATTTTGGCCGTTTTTTTTTCTTGCTATGGCAGATTTTAATTGATCCAGTTGATGACAGTTTTTCTTAGGATTTATCTTTCTTTTCATCTTGAGGAAGGAGCTCGTAGAAAATTACATCTTTACAATTTCACCAAATGGACAAAAGAACTTTTTTGGGATGTTGTCCCAGGACTGAAACCGATGACATAGACGGCCTGCAAGTTTGCGCAAACAGAGCCAGATAAGGCCATTCATAGCGTGTTGAGAAAGAAACTTTTGTGACACCCTAATGTATACATGTAGTATCTATTGAAGTGGTCTCCCCAGAATTTTCTTGCATATTTTCTAATGAATACCCTGCCTACATTCCACCCATATATGGACCAAAAGTAAGTCCGTGAACGTAACGAGGCTTTAGAAATTTATTACACAGGAAACAGAGTCTAGGAATAAATGGAGGAGTAATACTACAAGATGTCCGTCTCCAGATCCGACTTCGCACAAAATGATAGTTCTACACATGAGCGCTTTATGCTTCGGTGCTTAGTAAAAAAAATCAAGGTTATATTTGTCTTTAGGTTATTATGTCTTTTTTATTAACCAAAATTTGACACAAAAATATAATTTTAGTAACGAAATTCCATTTTAATTTCTTTTATCTTAGTTTCACTTTCGAATAATTGCGTTTGCATGCAGAACAACATGCGGTCAAATCGTTCAAGGATTTAGCTCAAAATTTTTTACTCATTTGTACTTTAGATGCTGAGCTTGCTAAATTCCATAGATCTAACTCGTTATTTGCATACTTCAGATGCCATGTGCCCCAAATTTCAAAGATCTAGCTCGTTGCTTTTTGCAGTTAAGATGTGTATTTGAATTCAAGTAAGTAGGTAGATTTCATTTGGCTGTAATTAGCCCGAAAATTTATAGAAAGTTAAGAATTTCGTTTAAAGTTCGTTTTCCTCACTCTACAATTCGTCAGTCTAATTTAAATCTTTTTATAGAAATGGTGTTCAAAGACAGGAAGACATAATTTTAAAATATATTTTCTGAACTTCTAAAGGTTTGAAAGGCGGAGATTCCTAAAAGTACTTTTGCCTAAATTTTTTAGGATTACAATACTTTTTTGTATGCTTCACACTGATAATGATGTCGTGGAAAGGGAGTGCAGTAGCTTCTGAGAGTAAAGACCCCTGAACACCCGAGGACAGAAGTCTGACTTCTAACTCATTTGTAGATGAACTCACTCATTCGCTTGCACAACTTCTTTTTACAGGAAGGCACTTTCACCCATTCGCTTGCACAACCCCTTTTAACAGGAAGGCACTTTCACACATCTCACAGATAGAACACAAGAAGAACAACCATTCTCGAACCAGGACTCGAACCCGGAACGCCCAGAGCACGGGGAAGACGCGCTACCCCTATGCAAGGACGCAGCCATGCTTTACACTGCAGAAAGTATTTAAGACTGAAAATTACAGTCAAGATTACATTTATTACACTGATGTTCAATGTAATGCTGTACTTTTAGAACTTTAAAAAATAGTTTTCCTATATTTTCAACAATTCAGTTCCTGAAATTCAAAACATTTTCACTGTTTCATGAAATACGCAATCATCAAAAGATGAAAATCTTCCATTATTAAAAGACGAAGCGTGATTTTGTATAAAATATGAGAATTTAACAGGATGAATAGAAAAACAAAATACATTACAACAGAAGTTAGAAAATAGGAAATTTTTAAATGCCATGATGTCATAAAACTTGTTTCTATTACGATTAATCATATACACTATGAATAGGATAGATGTAAGGCTATTAAACTAATACGGTTTCAATATTGCAACAATATGATGTTTATAATTATTTTCAGGACGGAAATCGAAAAAATTATGCATAAAAAATTTAACTAAAAGTAAACGAAATGAATAAACCTAGCGAACCAGTTGCTCTCCAGAAATGTTTAGTATATAGTAATTTTATGATTAATGCAAACTCCTCATAACGCATCTTCGTTCATATAATTTTTTATACAATAATGTTGTGTTGAAAAATCTTATGCTCATCTATATCTTATAATAATAAAGTTGAATGTGGGTATATGTGTATGTTGCCGCTCTATAAACCAGTTCGTTTGCATCAGAGTTATCATCCTTGATACATATATAATTTATGATTGAGAACATTCAACTTAGAGCTAATTTGTTTTTTTAGAATTTTAATTAATTAAGAATTAAGAGAAATTTTGATGTTTTTCAGTATTTCCCCAAAAATATTGCAAAACAAATATGATTTTTACGCTATCTTGAGATACAAAATATCTTTGAAATTATGCCAATTTTTAGCTGCACATTTATTTTAAATTAACTAAAAATATTGCAAGCATACGTTATAACAATACATTTCATTGTTGCTCCCTTATGCTTTTCTGACTTTTTGCAAATGACCGGTATATTAAATTCAGTTCCTTTTTTCAAGTTAAATAATTTTAAAATAAAACAGGGTTTTAATAATCTAATTTGAATATTATTAAAATTATACTGTTATGCACTAAAGGTTTAATTTTCGATAGTTGAAAACAATGTTAAAAATCTTAAATTGCTTGCATTTTAAGTTGCTTTCAAAACTTTTTTTGTGATATAATTGCATGCATATAGATATAAATACAAAATATGTAGCACAAAGATCAAAATGGTGTTAATCTTCCTAAAATAGTATATGCTTATCGAAATTTGATGTTTGATCATATATGCTGTGGAAAACATTAAAATCAAGTTCCGCAAAATATTTAATTACAATTTTGAGGAACTATTAATCCTGGCGAATCAACTGGTAGCCAAAGATAGCTAGTATATATATAAGATCAGCAATGGGATTTCAAATGAACTATTTTATCAGTTGCAAAACTTTTACTTATTTCTGTATTATCACTTATTATAAACCAAAAGAATCGACCCCGGTTTCATTTCGTATTTTAAATGTTTATTTATATTTCCCCAAGTAAAAACTTCAAATAAAAGACTTAATCCTTCTGTGAATTCCATAAACAAATTGAAATAATAACGCTACAATAACGAGATCTCAATGAAAAAGAAAGATGAAATGTTTCTGATTTCAATTTTTGTTCGTTCTTCTGCAAATGAAAACTTGAGTGAAATAATTTCCGAATGCAGTGGATCTTTTCTTTCTCCATTTAAAATAAAAATAAAAATAAAAATAGCTCTAAGTCAATGAAAAATTTGAATTCTGTAGCTTTTCCTATTACAATGGAAGACGAAAAAAAAGTTTGCAGTATTATAACAAATATACCTTTGTTTGCATTCTTTTGGGAGTAGAAATGATAATAATTGCGTGCTCTCAGGAGAGCAGGGAACATTCGATCTTTCGGTTCCAATACATTAAGTTTGCTGGAAAATAAAAACAGAATGAAATAATTTCATTTGCATTAGGAAGTCTAAGTGGAAGCTTTACATTTTCAGTAGAATAATTTTATTTTGAATTTCAAATAACCTTTTAATTTCCTCCTATTCACTAAACGTTAAAAGATTCCACAGAAACGGAAAGAAACTATTTCTCGTAAAGGTATTTAAAATTCTTTTTTTTATTTTAGTTTTTAATATTAAATTTCAAATAGCATTAACACTAAGTAAATATTATAAAATACATTTTCGTTTATTTGTTTTTTAACAGCTTTCATCGTATGTCTGGACTTTTATTAGAGTGTCAGGAAGTTTGAGAGATAAAGTAAAATTAATGAAAACTCCAAAACCTTGAGAGATATCTTGAATTCAGTTATATTTATCGTAACTATAATTTTTCGATTGGCATCAGAAATAATAACTATGCACATTTTCATCAAATTTAAGCCAACAAATTTAAACAATGACAAAAAACTTGTAAAAGGAACTGTTTGTGGGCGTGCCTATGAGCCAGAAAAAATAAATACGCTTATTTTCTTCAGCATAGAACCAATAAATCTATAATATAAACAAATTATAAAAAGGAACTATTTGTGTGTTTGCGTATGAGGTCTAGAAAAAATTAATACGCACATTTTCTTCAATATAGAGCCAATAAATTTATAACATATACAACTTATAAATTGAACCATTTGTCTTTGATGCCAGAAAAAATTAATACGCACATTTCCTTCAAAATAGAGCCAACAAATCTATAACATAAACAATTTATAATAGGAACTATTTGTGTGCTATGATGAGGACTATGATGTCGAAAAAAAGATCTAAAAAATGCAGTCATAAAATTTGGCATACATGTAATCGAATGTTGCTCAATTTTAAAATGTGGTTTTTTAATGTAGGAAGCCTTTCATTTAATATTTTGTGGTTTTTTTATTAATATTTCTCGTATATTTATTCTAATAATTAAGAAGGAAATCCATGCACTTTTATACAAAGAAAACAAACAATTATCATTCTACAGAAGATTATTTGGCAATTTTAGCATTTTTTTAATTTTAAGAAATTTTTAAAACTAAATGATTTTTGAGAAAGATTTTAAGATTTAAAACTGGAATTCCTACATATGTCATCTTAATTCTGGCATCATTTCAAAATTTTAAGGTCGTTATTGTAGCATTTCTCTCCAACTTGAAATTAAAATAAATCCAAATTCAATCTTTCAATGATTTTTAAATCATCGCTTTTCTTAACGATTTCTTTTTTCTTCTTCTTTCTTTTGATAATTTAGTTTACAATTTGATAAATATCACCACTTAAGCTTTGTATTAAATTTAATTCGTCTAAATTTGATTTTATCTCTTTACGTTTTAGAATTATCAAGTGCACTTGTACTCGGACTGACACACAGAAATCTTACATTAAATACTTCAATACATTTCATTCAAAAGTTGACAGAAATCTGGAAATTTGAAGATCATCGTTTCTCTAACTCAAAGAGTTTTTGAGTTATTGAATTCACAGACTAACACTGTGTTTGTCAGACACAGGGAAGTCAGGAATGCGTAGATTCGTCAAAATGTGTCAATTTCTAATTTTCTGATTATTATAATACTTTCTTGGATTTTCAAAATGAATTAATAATTTATCTTAGTTTATTCCCTATTTGACTAAGCTTTCTTTCTTGGTCACCATTTGTTATTTTACTACAAATAAAAAAGGACATTTGGAGTCATATGTTATTTTACTACAAAGAAAAAAAGGTCTTGGACCTTGTGCTAAAGCAATTTTGAGTTCTTCTTAGTACTTCAAGTGTTAATACTTTTTTAACAGTGGCAAACTTTAAATGGGATTCTATCATTGCCTGAGCCCTTCAAAGTATGTATAAAGTCAAATACTGTTAAAAGTTGACAGTAGCTTGGGAATATAAGGAAAACAAATGCAAAGCTAATTTTTTTTCATTGTCCTTTTGTTCCTGATTATGAACTCTACCTTAAACTGAGCCAATAATATACTTATTTTTCCTGTTTATTTTTTTATTTTTCATTTATTTGCTTATTTTTTTATATTTTTCTCTTTGCTTAAATTTTTTTTCTTACTTTTATTTTTCTACTTTAAAATGTCTATTTTTGGTAAATTTTATTATTTACTAATTATGTTTCCATGATACTTTTACTGTGGAATACTATTTAGGATCTTTTGCTTGAACCATGTAGGCCTTCTTCACTTTTTCGTTTTAGGCCCACCCCTTTATTTTTTATTCCATTTTTTTCTTTGGCTGCCTTTAGATACTTTTACATATAGTATACATGCATAAGAAAGATTTGTTTTTAAATAGCCAATCCTTTGATAGCTAATTAAATTTTATTATTTTTATTTTAATTCAGAGATTTTTACCAGTGTAAAGCCACTTTTGGCACACACTTAATCATCATCAGAATACTTCATATACGAAAAAGCAAATACAATCTTTACGCATTGTATCAATTCAATAAATAAATTGAAAATATGAAAGGGCAATCAGATTGCAGCATATTCGTCAAGAATATTTGGATTGTTTTTCTTCTAGAAATGTAAATTTGAGAGAAATCATTCAGAATGTGTTGAATCTTGATTTTCTTCTTTTAATTTGAAAAAAAAACCAGAATGCAAAAGTGAGAAAAGTTCACATTTTGTAGCTTTCCCATTACAGTAGAAAATGGGAAGTTTTTAGAATAACAAGTGAATTTATGCTCATTATTTCGTTTGTGTGTAGAAGTTGAAGTAGAAACTGCCTGCTCTCAAGAGAGCGGAAAAAATTACGCAGATCGGTTGAAATACTTTAAAGGATCTGAAGTATAAAAAGGGAATTACATTTGCATCCGAAAATCTACGTAGAATCTTTTTCATTTCGCTAGAATCCTTTTACTTCTTAATTTACGACAAAACTAGGTGAGCTTAACGCCATTAACCTTTACGGGAAAAGAAAATGTTTCCAGCTAACGACTACACGGAGTTTTGCATTTGGAAGCAAATTTATATTTAATTAGATACAACAATGAATAAAAGGATTTGCTGGAGCAAGTCCCGTTGGCCTGTTGTCGGATCTACTAGTTTCCTAAATTTTGAATTTTTCATAAAAATACATTTTAAAAGATTAAGAAAAATTAATATATGTAATAAGGAATATAATAACTTTTTAAGAAAATAGTCTTATTTTATCGAAAATAGGAAAAACATATAATGAAAGTAATTACAGAATTATATTTGAAATATAACGTTACAGAAATCTATTCGGTGATTATACGGCATGAAATATAGCAAGCTCGATAACGACATTTTATTCTACGTTAGTCATCTCAAGCGACCACCTGGTTAGCCAAGAATATTGGTTATTTTTAATTTCAGATAACTCGTTTGGATATAACATCATGTTTATGATTGCTACAAATTGCAAGACATTAAAACGGAATTGTTTTAATTTAATTAACCTTAATTAAGTTATGTATTTTGTGCACTTGAACCTTTCTAATGCTTACACTCCTATTACATCATATCGTTAATAAAAATGTAAATATCTGGATCATTAATTATTATCATTAATATCTGGATTAAAATTTTAATAATCTCTCTCTCTCTCTCTCTTTCTCTTATTCCCCCCCCCCCCCCCCACACACACAAGGGGTTGTCTACGTTTGAGACAACAACGAAATTCACATTTTTGAAACTATGCACATTACTATTATCATAGTTTCGAATTTTTCGGCATTTATTATTGATCAAGATATGGTTTATTTCCCCAAATTAGGTAGATCTGTGTTCAAGAAATACTTTAAATGAATTAATGAAATTTCATAGTACTTACAAGTCAAGTTTGATATCAGAAGCAGATGAAGTTCCGATCTATATTAAAATTCAAATTTCTAGTGAGATGACATATAATTAGAGTTTAACTTTTATTTCGTACAGTGTAGAAAAGTTTTAAAATATCACGACTTACATGGTTATTAAAATCTGAAGTTTAAAAATGGAAACGAAACCATTAAAGCCAAGTTATATGAAACATTTAATTGAAGCTTTTATCAGCTTATCAAATCAGATTGTCGCCAAATGCAACCATCAAACAAACGTATATCATATTCTGAAAAAATGATTTTTTAAAATATCTTTTATCAGCATCCTTCAGTCGAAATAAAATGTTGGTAAACGTACTCACACAGTATGACTAAAAAAATGCCCCAAATTATTTTAATGTTGAGATAACTGTATAAGACAATGTGTGGTTAAATCTTAGATATTACGAATAGTAATTGCTTTATGCATATGACGTCATGTTGCTTGACTCGTTGAGGGACATACAAGTACTTATTAAAAAGAAAAAGCGTAAGGCTTTAAAATAACGCAACCTTAACTCCTGTCATAATTTGATGCTTCAAAACATTTGTTTGAGAGATATATAATATTAACATATGAGTAAGATATTTAATTGAAATTAACGAGTTAGGCGGTTTCGAAAAGTGACTTGTAAATATTAAAATCAGCAAAGAAAGAAACAGAAGTTATTTATTAGCAATTTCCTCTCACAAAATGTTTAAACATTGCCATCTTAGAACAACAAGTTAATGAAACTATTTCATCTGTTCATTCTGTCATCTGACCCATTTTTTGCTATATTTTACTGTAGAACAATGTACTACTCCTATCATTTCTTACACATTTTCTACTCTTCCCTGAAAACAAAGCGGAAAATAATTTGATTAAGGGCAGTTTTTTCTCTATTTTTTTTTCACTTGTAACGAATTATTCTCTCTTTTTCTGTCTTTCTTCTGAATTCCCCTCCGTTATTAGCCGGATGGTGTAACTATGCCTTAGCAAAAAAGCAAATGAGGTTATGCTTTTGTAAATATGAGGATCACGCAAAAAAGCGATGAAGCATCTGCTTGTTTCACATTCAAACTTCGTGAATCGGATCTTTAGAAGAGAGGTGTTAGTTTAAGGAGCATTCTACCTTTTATGAACAGGAATTTGAAATTATGATGTATCCTTTATTAAAATAAGTGAAAATTTGAATTAAAATCCTTAGTTGCTGATTTATAAGATATTTAATTAATACGCCTCACTTGAATTAGATGCAAGTTTAGTTACTAATGATTGTACAATAAATCAAAATTAATAGAATATTTTAGAATGACTTTGGAGTTTTTTCTCAATAAATCACAAAAATATTAATGCCATGAAATCATTTCAGAGAGTAATTGAGAAAATATGTGTGTGCCGGCCCTCCAAGGATAGACCATTTGATCCCTCCAAGGACAGACCATTTGATCGACTGCTACAAGTTTGACGATTCTCTGTTAGGACTACAATTTCTCTCAATTATAATTGGGAAATATGAAACATGAAATAAAAGACAAAAATATAAAAAATAAACCAGTGGATAGAGTTGAATTGGGTTAAATCGCATATTAAAATACATGGTAATAAAAGGGCGGATCAATGTACAATGCTGGAAGCAGAGAAAGAGAGTGTTGATATAATTATCCCCAAATCAAACGGTGTCTTAAATTTGGAATAAAGAGAAGAAAAGAAGCTGTAATGGGTTGAGCTACAAAGCTACATGTTTAGAAAAAGGAAGAGTAACTTATGACTTTATTCCAAACCCAGAAATAAAATAACAGAATATCATCCATTAATAATATAAATTATATCAGGACCTGGGAGATTTCTCCCATACTTCCAAAGATTTATAAGAATGCTGAAAAATGAATGCATCTGTGGTGGAATTGGAACAGTTTACAATTATTTAAAGAAACGTTTAAAAATCTTAGAAACTAAGAAAGTATCTGGAAGTTTGAAGTAATGACCTACCCCAGTACTAATGGCGCCATAAAATCTTAAAACACTGAAAGACACAATGTTGAAAACAGACAGTTTTTTTTTATAATTATTAAAAAAAGTAAAGCATTTGTATTACTTTTTTATGGAACCCACATTTGGAGGAATATATAGAATTTTGTAGAGAATTTCTCTTGTTGCTAGTTAAACTGGATAATAGGTGTAGGGGAGGATTGACCATTTTGAGGCTGGGGCCAGCCGCTTCAAAGATGATGGTAGCTCGAAGAATTCGCCAGTGATATCTATGGATACAGCAGTGACAACGACAAATCTTATCGATACTGCTGAGTTCAGTGGTGGCGGAGTGTTCAGCTGTGTATAGAAAGAAAAAGTTACCAAATTTGACAAAGATGTACGTCGGAGGCTAGGAATGCATACATCGCATCAATTCTTAAAATTTCGAGTATTAATTAATTAAAAAATAAGCAACTTTTGGTGATTTTGCATGATGTGGTAAAAATATTACAGTGCAAGTTTGATTTACGCCATTTTAAAACAGAAAAAATAATTGATAATACAAATTTAATTGCAAAAAAAGCCTATTTTTTTCAAATTTAAGCGAATTTTAAAAATATTTTTGATCTATAAAAATAATTTTTAAATACAGATAATTTCAAGATTCGAACCATTTCAAAATTAAAGTTTAAAAATATTCCGTTGGGTTATTTATGAATATCAATTTATGTCTAAGATATTTGACATAATGACCAATGAGCTAACCAGACCTGAATATTTAAAATTAGCAAAGATAGAAAAGGAAGCAATTTATTTAGTGAGAAATGTCCAAAACATACCTGACATTTACCTAATAAGAAGCACAAACTAACGAAATTATTTCAATTCACTTATTTCTTTTCTGTTATATTTTAAATAATATTCTATTGCTCCTTTTCTTTGTCTCTTTTCCCCTGCTCACAATGTGAAAAATAATTTGATTATGAGAATTTTTTCCTCTTTATTATTACTTTTTTTCACTAGTAACCACTCTTTTTTTGTAAGCTTCTTTTTGGAATTCCTGTCTGTTTATAGTAAGATGGTGTAACTACGTTTACGCAGCTATCAAATGAGGTTATGCCTTCGTGAAAATAAGAATCACGCAATGAAGTTGCTGTAGCATTTGCTATTTTCGTATTCGAAATTGTGAATCTTCTCTTTGGAAGGAGAGAAGCATTAGTTAACTTGTACAACCCATATTTTACGAAGAGAAATTTGAAATTTCGATGACATCTATATTAAAATAATTTGAAATTTACATTTAAATCTTAATTCTGAATTGCATATCTGATGTATCAAATGATATACGATAAATATCTTTTAGGTGAATTGGTTAGAAGGGTTTGTTTTACTTATTACAGAATAAGGCAATCGAATGAAAATCAAAATTTATAGAGTATTGTTTGATGAAAAAATGTTACCAATCTGTAATGTTACTTCTCAGTATAGGTGGTTCCATCGTAGAAAAGCAAGTTTTAAGGACAAAGCTTGGATGATGATCGGATGCCAGATCAATGACTCAAGGGTTTGGCGGCAAACTTGGCGATGATATAGCGAGTTGGCGACAAAATGGATGCCACTAGAATTTTTAAGAATTGTTGCAATAAATCTATTAGGACGTGATTTAAGGTGATCTTTCGAGATTCTTCCGAGCCATGTTTCGGAAAAAGGCCGAGAGGAGGCAGTCATTTGAGTTCAGTTATAGTAAATAGTTAAGCGAGTTCTCTCCTGAGCGCTTCGACCTACTTATCAATGTTGTGCTGCTTGCACAACATTGATTGCTAGAAGCTTTGCGGTTTATTGTTTGTGTACGTCTTGGCTGTGTTTTGACGTCTGTATATTCGTATTTTCGTGTTAATAAACGTCGTTATTTGCTATTGAGATTGGTTCATTGCGTCAGTAAACACCCACTATAGGCAAACCCGTTGGCTTTATGGACTTAGAGAAGGAAGTTCCGTAACAATATTATCATTGTTAATCACTACCAATAAGAAAGGTGAATATGCATGACGTATATTAGCTTCCTACAGGCCCGATCATTTGATGTACAACAAAATTGTATGACATAAGCTCTCTTTGGATGGTGAGAATGTGCACTTCGGAACGATTTTTTAAAGTTTTTAATTGGATATTAATTAGTTAAAAACTAGCGAGATTTTAGTAGTTTTATGTGATAACACGAAAATATTGCACGAAGTTGATTTTTACAGAAATTTATAATCTAACAAAATTGTACATTTTATTGCGTCATTTAACAACGTGCAATTCTTTTTCCAATTCTAGTCAATTTAAAAAATATATATATTTTAATTAAAGGGACAATTTTTAACTATAGATAACAACAAATTCGTTATGCCCATCAATATTAAAATTAAATGAAAAAATTTGCTCGTATGATCTATGAATATTAATTTTTGTGTAAGGTATTTAACTAAAACTAAACATAACCCTTATTTGCAATGAATTTGTCAATAACGAAATAGAAACAACAGATTAGCAATTAATGCTTACAAAATGCCCACGGAGTTTTCTGTTGTAGAAAAAAAAGGTTAATGATGAATTATTTCATTTCATTTTCCCATTTCATTTCCGTTATATAGCACAGAACACACTACTGCTCGTATTCTTTCTCACACATGTCTTTCACTCTGCACATAAAGTAAAAAATAATTTGAATACAAGCAATTTTTTCTATGCTAATATTCATTTTTTCATTAGCACCAACGCATTTTTTTTACAATTCTTTCTTTTCGAATTACCCACCCTTTTTAGCTGAATGGTGCCACTTCATGTACGCTCGAAGCACATGAGGTTATGCTTTCATGAATATGAGGATTGCGCAAAACGGCGATGAAGCATCTACTAATTTCACGTTCACACTCGATTATTTTCTCTTTAGTGGAAAAAGGGTATTAGTCAACTTGCTCACGTTATGTCCAGGAATTTGAAATTATAATAATTATTTTGTTAAAAGAATTCAAAATCTATTTTAAAATTGTTATTTACTTATGTATCTGATTCATAAAATACTATATAAACATTATGCATATATAAATCAGACACAAATGATTATACTATAATAATATCGAGTGAAAATTGGAATTAATAGTTCATATTTTACAATGAGAAATATGAATACTGTAGTTTCTACTAATAATAAATTCGAATGTATCTACATGCTGGCATTCTACAGGTCAGGGAATTTGATCAGCATCCAATTGAGCTGACCGTTAAATGTTCTTTATTATGATAGAACTAACTGTGCTGGTAAGCAATAGTACATATTCGTAACAACGTTGATTTTCATGTCTAGTTCAAGGTGGTTTTGAATTACCATGCTGAAGTAATTCCAAAAGTATTTTTTTTCGTGCTTAGAAAGGAATGAATTATATAGATTAATCAAAAGGTCGAGTATGAATTTTTTAATGATAATACCTCTTCTTTGAATACTTCGTAGACGAGAGATTGAAAATTCAAATATACAAGCACATATAGACAAATCAGATATTTTAGTTAAATTATTTAACATAAGGATTCACTGATCACTATTGACTTTTTTAATTCGAAGACTGAGCAATAGAAAATTTTTGAAATCCAAATTTTTGAAATTAATTATGTATTATTCAAATTGCTATCGAGACCGATGTGAAATGAATAATAAAGAATATGCAGAATTTAAAACTACAGATTATGCAATATTTTTAATAATTAAAAAAACAACAATTAATGCATATATCTAATAATTATTCTCCTTATGGTTGGTATGGCTAATTAAAATATTCATTTGTAAAACAATAAATAAATTCATACAACTTAAGACGTGTTATGATTTCTACTAATAATAAATTAGAATTTATGGGTATGTGTGTTGGTTCTGTAAGAATCAGGTCGTGTGACTTATAACTGACTAATTTCGTACGTATATACTTGGAAGGCACGTATATACTAATATGCACCTCGTATGAATTCTTTAAAAATTTTGTAATGAATTAAAAATTAAGAAAAATTTTAGCGTTTTTCAACGAGTGTCCTCTAAAATTTTGCATCAAAAATAATTTTTAAATCCTCTTAAAGTTCAAACAATTATTCTTTTAATGATATTAATTTAATAGTTTTGCAATATTTTCCTAAATTTTAGAATTATTAATTTTTTTTACCTAATTTCAACAAAGATCACATTATTGCAAGGAAATTTAAATTATTTTTATTTTTTTCAAATATTAAACCTGTTTTTTTCTTTTATTGATAAAAGCTAAGGAACAAAGATGATCTTGATGTTTTGTTTTAATAATCGCTCTTGTTGTGACCTATATCTAATAATTTCTAAACCGTTAGAAGTAAGACATATAGTTTTCTAACCGGAGAAATGCTTTACATAATAGAAAGAACTGTATTTTATTTTGTCTACAACAATAAGCGCACTTCTCAGAAAGTCAAGAAATCCAATTTTTTTTTCAGCACCCATTCCTGTCAGTCTTATTTAGTAAAATATTTTCGACTTCGAATACATTAAAAAAATCCATTCTTCTGTGATGAAAATTGCTTAGTAAAGAAATGTTGAGAATTATTATTTTTGGTGAATATTATATCAAATTTTCTGATTTCGAGATAGTTCTTAAGGGATGTTTGTTAAATTTTATTTAGTTTAGTTATATTAATGTTCCATTTTAAAGCAACACTAGGGCTATTTCGGGACGAATCTGTAATTTTGAACTGCGGTAAGATGAAGAGGACTAAACCTGAGCTGGCATCCTCTCTCGAAATTACCGCATCCCACCAGTGGGAAGGGATGTTTGTAAATGAAAATTATATATTATTATATTACTTTTTAAAATTATTACTTAAAACAGTATTTGAATATGATCCCATTTATGTTAAGAAGCTGCAGTTTGGTCAACTTTAGTCCGAAAATATTGTTTTTTTTTAACTCATATGTTAGAGTATAACGATTTTCCCTTAAATATTGTTACAAACCTGCAATTCGGCTTCCCAGCATAGTTTGTTCCATCATTGGAAAGAAAGTTTTACAGTCATCTGAATGGGACAGAGTCCAGGTGTGCGTCGGAGGTCCCAGAGCTTGGCGACAAACTTGGCGACCATTTGGCGACTTGGCGACGAATTTGGCGACTTTGGCGCCAAAATAGATAATACCCGAAACTTCGGGAATTTTCCCGATCCGTCCAGTAGGAACCGAGATACGCCTCGAACGTTCCTGATTGGTTGAGAGGCTTCTAGCCCCGCCTCCTGAGACCTATAAAAGGAAGCGGCCGCCGTTGCCAGAGGAGACGACGGAGTAGTTCGAAGACGGAGCGGAGGAGTCGTAAGCGACAGAGCGGAGGAGGCGTAAACGCCTGTGAGCAGCGACGGAGTCAAGCTAGTGCTGAACTGAGCTGTGCGCTACTGTCTGCAGTAGATTCTGGTTGTATGCTGCTGTTGTATGCTACACGTCTCGGGTGAAGATAATCGTCTTCTGTGCTGTATATAGTTGTCACTTTTGTGCTGTCCTGTGTGTCTTCGTGTAAATAAACGTCGTTGTTTTTATTCTACTTCTGCCTGCTGATTGAACGTTCTACACACCATATCACTCCCACTATCCAAACGAACCCTCGTAAAGAAAATTTCGCACCAATATGATATATACCTACAGGAGACCGTATTAACAGATAGAATTAGAACTTTTTCAGAAATACATTTATTGACTCTAACTTTATAAAATATTATTCTTTCAGTTATTTAAAATATTTTTCTATATATCCCTCCCCGATGTCTTATAAATTAGTTGTGAGCTAGGTGATATAATGTATATTTAATGCGAAAAGATAGCTTACTATTATAGGAATTTAAGAAATAGCTTCAGATCACAAGACATCAACAAGAAAAAGAAAGAGGGAAATAATCTGGAATTCTATTTTTATCTTGTTTATTTTTTTCTTTTAATCTGAAAAAGAAAGAGATTTCAAATCGATGAAAAATTAGCTTCATCTTCATCTTTGTAGATATTAGCTTCATCTTCATCTTTGTAGATATTAGCTTCATCTCTTTGTAGTAAAAATGAAAGATTTTCTTTTACAAGAACTGAATTTGTACACTGTCCTCTATTAGTGAGTAGAAACTGAAGCTGAAATTATAAATTCTCATGAATATAAATAATAGACTCACAATAATAATCTCACAGAAATAATTCTGTTCAAAGTTAATGAAAGAATCAGTGATTTTTTTTTGCAATTATACCCCACTCTCAAGCAAAATAGAAAGATTTTATTAGAACGAATGATTGAAAATTCTCAATTTCTTAGAAGTAGAAGTTAAAACAAAAATTAGAGGATTAGAGACGTTTTCCTGTACTACTGAGCAGAAGTTGAAGCCGGTAATATGTACTCTCAAAAGAACTGAAAAAGAGGCAATAATTCTGTTCAAAGTCAACAATCGAAATTTGAGAATTTTTTTAAAATTTCTTCTATCTTTTAAGTAAAATATAAATATTTTTTTAGAATGAATGATGGAATATTCTCATAAACAAAAATTAAAGCAATAATTAGACAAAATGATGATTTCAGCGGTTTAGAATGTCCTATGATGATTAACTAAGATTCAGGGCAATTGTACTTAAGAATAATAATATCAAATTGCGATTCAATAATTTAAAATTTCAGTCTATAAATTTAAATTTTATCGATAACTTGTATTTCTGTGCATGTGCTTTCAAGTATACTTTAATCTAATAATGAAATTTATTAAAGAAAGAATATATTCTCCTTTATAAAAAATCTGATTTCACAATTTCACATTTTTTCCCGTTCGAAAGAAATGTTTTATTAAAAATGTTTTAAAATTGTTTTACTAAATCTCATATTACAGAATACAAAAGGGTACTCCATGAAATAGACGCTACAACACTGAGTGAAATTGATAAAGATTCGTAAATACTTTCTATATGACATATACTTTATAGACTGCACAGAGACGTTTTGAATGATAATAAGTTATTGAATTTCTTAGCTATGAGCCGTGTCAGAATTTGTTGAAAATTTGCTAAGATCCATATCAACCAATTCAGTTATATCATAACTCAATTCAATTATTTGAAATTATTCATTCTCAATTCAATTATTATTTATCTCAATAATTATTTGAAATCATATCTCAATTTCAATTGTTCGAAATTATTCATTCTCAATTCAATTATAATTTATCTGAATAATTATTTGAAATCATATCTCAATTTCAATTGATCGAAATTATTCATTCTCAATTCAATTATAATTTATCTGAATAATTATTTGAAATCATATCTCAATTTCAATTGTTCAAAATTATTCATTCTCAATTCAACTATTATTTATCTCAATTATTATTAGAAATCATATCTCATATTCAATTATTTGAAATTTTGTTCAATGAATTCAACTCAATTTTGAAATTAATTTAAAAAATGATATCGACCGATTTCAATTTTGGAACCTATTTGTGTTTGTTTTGTGTTTTTGAAAAAAGTTTTAATAAAATTCGTCTGAAAAAGAATCCTTTTCTTCGGAAAATCGTATTTCACAAATTCCCATTTTTTTTTTTGAATTTGAGGAATTGAGTGAGTGTTTGGTCATTCTTTTTTATTTGCCCACAACTGAATTGTTTTATTAAATCTCCCATTACACAATAAAAACGACACACAATGAAATCGGTGCTACAACAACTCAGTGAAATTGATAAGAGCTAGTAACCATAGCAACTCCGAAGGGTCTCTTTTCGGAGTTGGAAAGTGAGACTGGTCGCTCTAGACGGAAATCTAGATTACGGCACTTGAGGCGAATCGATTTGTCATCAGACCATGATTTATCGAAAGTATGTTCTCCAGAGAGTGCCGGGTAAAAAATAGACCCCGAGAAATTATAGTCCTGGCATCTATACATCTCAGACATTTTCTTTCAGATATACCTATATAGATTTCATTTTTTTCTCTTAATTTTATTTTTATTTCAGTCACAGAAGCAATAAACTTGAAGTAATTTTGCGTTATTTTTATTTTATTTTAACGGAGGAATTCCTCGAGCTTACTCGCGATAAATCAATCTTTTTACAGAGCGAAAGGTAAGCACGGAGGGAAAAAAACTATAAAGCAAAAAAATAAAAAAATAAAAATAAAATAGAAATAGATTTTCAAACATTCATTAGTGAGGAAAGTATGGTTTTCAAAAATAAATCAAATTTTTATTTATGTGTCTCGGTGTAAAATGATTTCATAAATATTGAAACGGGACATCTACGTAAAGTGCGTTGACAGGTGTAAATTTGGCGTAGTTAAATGTCTCTTTCTTTTCGTTTATTGCTTAGATAGTTCTTGCGCGAATAGACAAGAAGAATTGTAGTAAAATATTTGGTATAGTTATGTATAGTTACTAGAATGACCAGAATCGATATGCTGTACTGTACAACCCAGGTAAATCTTTTATAAGATGGGCTATTTCCAAATAAATTTTTTGGGATATCTATCTGTCTATTTACTTATATATATATATATATATATATATA
>JAPMOR010021768.1:441880-458396 GCA_026543865.1 Argiope aurantia
GAGAGCGTTCACACGTCACACTAAAACGTTATACATCTACCGCATCAAACGTTTGAGTTTAAACTTTTCTTCAAGACTGGTGAATCCACAACTATTGCGAAGTGAAAGTGTCACCCAGAGAAAGGACTGAAGTCGCAAAAAACTTATTTTATTGAATGGGTTGTTGACTTTTTTTCCATTTTGAGGAAACAAGAAATTTGGATGATTGAACAGAACGTGGCCGACCATACCTGAGCGCGGACCATGTCAATGTTGTTAAAACTGTCATGGAAGAATTGACAGCCGAGACGTCAACAGTGTTCGTGAAGTTCGGAGAATAATGGAAATTCCACCATAATTGATCCATCGTATCCTATATGGAATCTTGGATCAGTACCCGTACAAGATTTAGTCACTTCAGATACAGAGGAAGAATTAAACTTTGCTATATGGGCATAAGCAGAAATGGAACGGGATCCATAACGTTTGCTGAATGTTATGTGGATGAATGAAACCTACTTTTAATTGCATTTAACGTCAATACTCAAAATAGTCGTATCAGGACGATATCAAACACTCGCGAATACTTGACTAAATATTTGAAGCTGACTACTCGTAGATACTTGATACTGACTTTTTTGAAGAACATTACTCTATAACAGGGTGGAAAGGCTGAACAGTCGCAGCAGTTACGCGCTTGCATTGCCACATTTTGTCTATGTTGCAGGATGACTTGCGAAATGCTATTTCGTTCCACTTTGCAATGAAAGGTGATACATTACTGTTGGCTACTTTCACTGAAGATCGAGTGATTTGTCGAGGTGGTAAGTGTAAGTGGACCTCACCAGACTTGACCCAGGCTGCCTTTTGTTCTGGGGTTCGTGAGTATCGGTTTCCTATCCAGTTTGGTGCAACTGATACCCTCCAGCTATTTGGTGACCAAACAGTCGGTAGCATAGATGCCAAAATTTTACATTCAAATGTTATAGGCGTAGTGAAGTGAATCATTTACCAAATACCATGTGACGGTGTTCAACATCTTTTATTTGAATTCACAGTGCCATGCTATTTTAATTTCTTTCATTGTCCGCTTGTGTTTGTCTGATATACACAAAAAGTCTGAAAGAACCACATCAATAAAGAGTCATTGAAAACAACAACAACAACTGGTGTGTGAAGTTAAGATAATAGAAAACTATATTTCTATGAAGTTAAGAAATGGAAACTACGGATTCATGCTCATAAAAGGCATTTGTGTGCAAATTATGCACACAAAATACATTTATCGCATCATATTCTTATTACATAAGAGCATATTATTATCAAAAAAATCATCGGAACATCCTCTTACATAGCTTATCGAAATAAATCACTAAAATGTTTTTTTAATTCATGTATTTTTCTACATTACATTATTTCATGGAACAGGAGAGAATGGATGTTATTTTAAAAAACAATCAAAATACTGCATGTTTGAAAATGTAGCAAATCCTTAAGAAAGTGTTTTTAATCATTTTCCTAGTGAATAACATATTTTTCAATTAAAAATTTGTCAGAAATGTTATTTGGAATGTGATATTCATAACCGCAAGATTTATTCTTTATTAGTTTCATTTTATTCGGTTCATATAGTTCGGCGATATACAGTGCGTAGTTTTGAATGAGTACAAACAACTAATAAGAAGGAATGATAAATTTAGAAATTCACAGTCATTACAAAAATTCAATCATCAATTATAAAAATAACTAATCAAATATAACTAAAATTCAATAATCAATTATACAAATCAATTAACAAACAAAACTAAAATTCAATACTCAATCGCACAAATTAATCATGAAACATTAGTAGAAATCAGTAATCAATCATAACTAAGATTCAATCCTCAATCATACAAATCGATAATCAAACAAAACTAAAATTCAATCATCAATCATACAAATCAATAATCATAAAACTTTAATCATAAATCACACATATCAATCATTACAAAACACTAAAAACATCAATCATACAAATCAACAATTAAAAATCAATCTTCACTCAAATAACTGAATCTAACAAAGACATTATGGATGATTATTGATGTTCTACCATCATCTCCGTCTGACAATCGCAGAAGCTCGGGGGAGGGTAGAGTATCATGTCATGTCAAAAACATCATGGTATGTCAAAATTATACAGCGGGCTGCCATCTTTTGAGACTCAGTCTGATCACCATAGCATGCATTTATATTTTTTCTAACTTTATGAAAGTATTTGTTAAAAAAAACATAAGTATGGATTATCAAGAAAGCTTTTTTATTATTTATGACCGAAACAATGATAAACAAACTAATACGAAATATTGCGAATACAAATAGCAAACAGACTTGAATGCAAACTTGAACTGAAATATTTTACTCATATTTACTGCATATATAGTTTAAATGCTCATCCCATTATAGCTGCAAATTTTCAGAAGTGTTATTACGAAAAAATATCAAATTCCATCACAAGATTTGAATTCTTACTCTTGCCATTTTATTCCAAAAACAATTACCAATTCATGTTTAAGAAAAGGAAAGACGCCATCGAATCGTTTAATTTTTCCTTCATAAAATGTTAGAATGATTACTAGACAAAAACTTGTACCACTTTTACTTTGAGAGGAGATACAAATGTTTGATTGCGAAAGATACAGATGCTTCATATATATATATATATATATATTTGCGTGATCCTTATATTCAAGAAAGCTCAGCTTCATTTGTTTCGTCATAAGTACTGATATGTAGTCTGATTTTTTTTTAAAAAATGAAAGAAAAAATATTTTATTGCTTATGCGAAAAGAATAAAAAAGAGAAAACTATTCGTTATTAAAAATATTTGTCTCTTAAGGTGCAGTGCAAGAAAGAAAAATTAGAAGCGTGTCTGTAAAATATATTTTAGAGGGAAATGAAGCAATTTTATTTCTTTATTCCTCTTAGATAATATTTAAAGTTTTAAAAACTTATTTATATAAATCTAATTATAACAAAAAAAAGTGTTAAAACAGCAATTTAAATCTTTTCATCCTAATAAAATCAAAGCAAACAGTTATGCAACTTGACTTTTGAATTCTCAACTTCGCAATTTTTGAATTAGTACTTTGGTAATTTAATAATTCAAAAGTTTGCAATATTTGTGTTATTAAAAGATTGACTCAACCATTAAAACAAAAGCGTATAAAAAGTTGAAACAAGTTTTTTTTCAATAAAAATATCAAATATAAAGGAGAAAATGTTATTCCTATGTATTTTTAACCATTGTATATAAAGAAAAAAAAAGAATTTAATAGATAATCTATTTATTAAATTTTTCCATCTTTTTTATTCTTATTTTCTCTTTAATATTTCCTATTCAAATTCACGCAATTTTTATTGATCCTCAGTTTGTTTATTGTTTAAACATGAAACTAGTCGTTTAAAAATGTGGATTTTTTAGCAGAAACAGCAATTTTTTTCTTGCTTTTGTGAAGTTATAATATCATACTTTGAAAACAGGAACGATAAAATGAGTTCTAATTTTTAATAATTTAATCATAACCATTCTTAATGGTAGTGAAAATTAAAATGTCAAAAACATTATAACTAAAAAATCTTTCGGAAAGAAATTCACCAAATAAATTATTTTGGGAATGATTTTAGTAAATTATAAATTTCTAATTAATTCAATTAAAATTATTAAATAAGAAGGCAGCATAAGTTTTGAAATTAGTTTTTCGAAAAAGAATGAATTTTTAAAGATGGAAAGTTTTATACTGTACTCTTTATCACTAACCGTTACGTGAGAATTCCAGAAATCTAAAAAAAGTGGCAAAATCAATCGTTTTTCTTATTATTAATTTCATAAAAGTTAATGTGAATACCAAAAACAGTATTCTTATGACTGTTGCTTCTATGACTGTTACAGTTTGGGTAACAGTCATGAAAGGAATGTTATTTTACATGCAGATACATATATGCTTTTTATGATCATGTAAAGTATCTGCTTTATTGTATCTTTTAATAGATACTATTTTTTAGTATGGAATTTAAGATTGTAATTCAGAAAAAGCAAAGCGTCTGGATTTGGGGAAGGACGAGGACGCCAAAAGTATTCAATTTTTTAATTGAATACAAGCAAGTTTCATGCTACCTAATATAAGAAAGAAAACTGAATATACATTTTGGGCAACTATCTCTGGTTAAAATCACAATTTAATACATAAAACATAATTTTTGTTACAAGATCAAGTACAAAATTTCATTCATTTAATTTGTTCATTTTTAAATTATTGTATTTACATGCACACAAAAATGCAGATGGACAGACGGTCATCCTCTTGACTGATTTGATTCAAAATGTAATGTGAATCTACGATTTACATGCTGAATCCATGCATTAAATTTTGGGCACCTAAGTCGTTGCGATTTCTAATTGTCTTGTTTATACCCATGAAAAAGTACAGAACAGACCGGTAGACGGACAAACTTTTTGAAATCTATTTAAGGGTCGACTCTTTAGATGCTTAAACTATGCATTAAATATTGTTTATCTGAGTTATTGTATTTTTGAATAATCGTTTCCATGCCTGTGAGAGTACAGACTGACAGACAGAGCAATTATTGATGGATTTTGCTCAATATTTGACATAGAACGACAAATTAGATGTGTACCAAATTTTATTTAACTAGATTTTACTTTTCGTAATTATCATGCTTATTTAGACAGTAAAACAAGAAAAATATCTATGGAAAAATAGAGTTCGAATTGTGATAGATATCAGAAAATTTAATGTAAAGATTACGTACCAAATTTCACACGTCTTGTTCTAAGAGTTTTTATCATAATCAGTGATTCACAAACAAAAAGATATAACTTTAAAAATGTGTTTTTATGAGATCTGAAACGTCTAAATTTCTGAAAGGCCGAAGCCGCATTTTTGATTATTTTTTCTCTTAACATGTTTCATTTACGAGAAAGTAAAAAATTTCAAATCAGGACTCTTTGTATCTCGTATTTCTTATTTTATCTTTGTATTTCGTAAAACGGGAGGACGCGGGATAAAGTAAATACGATACATCTTGTCATTTGAGTAAGATTCGAAAGATGGCATGCAAAAGAAGATTATGATCCTTTTCGAGCGATACTCATATTCACGTAGAGATTTAACGGGATATAGACTATTCGAATCGAGAAGGAAAAAAGATAAAAAAAATAAGATAAAAAGAAACAGCATTTAGTTACAAGCGGGAAAAGAATAAAAGAAAAAAGAAATAAATGCTCTTAATCGAATTATTCTTCACTTTGTGTGCAACAGTGAAAAAAGGTCGAAAGAAAAGTGCGTCGGTAAAAAAAAAAAAAAGAAAAAAAAAAAAAAAAGCTGGGAGTCTGAAAAAATTAAAAGATGAAGTAATTTTATTAGCTTATTCGTAGCTCTAAATGGGCTAAGCTCGTCCTCGATTTGACATTTTGTGAGCTTGTAATTGCTTATAATTTACTTCTACTTCTTCGTCTTTTTTAATATTTATGTTTATTGAAGCGCTCTACATTTATAACTCTATGTTTGTATGTTGTTTTGAGTATTAAATATTCTGAAATTCATTTGATTATTAATATTAATAGTTTTAGTTTTTCGTCAATTTTTAAAGTTTTAAAATACAAAAAATTTAAATGAAAATACACTGGTGTGCAAAACTTAAGCAACAGGTATGTTTTTTGCCATAACTTCACGAGAAATCATCTGAGAGATATGAAATTCAGAAATGAGATACAGCATTTGTTCTGAAAGAATGACGAAAGCATAGTTGCGCAGAAATGAATACAATGCATACAGTATGGAATTAAAAAAAAAGGCTTTATTGAACTCATAGTATCGTTACACATGATTGTCAAGAGGAAGAACAGCAAGAAGATGTTTCTTAGTATGGGATATGCCCTCCCCTTACTGCAATGGTTGCTTCGCACCGTCTCCCCATACTCAGCACCAGATTGTCTAACAGTTCTTGAGGTAAGAGTGCCCATTCCTCAATCACCATCTGTTTAAGTTGTCGGGTGTTCCCAGGAGGATGTAATCGTGCCGCAAATCGTCTCTCCAAAGCATCCCACACATGTTCTATCAGATTTAAATCAGGGGAGCATGCCGGCCAATCTATTCGAGTGATATCTTCACTTTCCAGGAGCTCCTCAACAGCATGAGTCCTGCGTTGCCGTGATATTGACATCCATAAAAACGAAGTCTGATCCAATGGCACCTCGGAACAGACGCACATGGGGACGGATCACCTCCTGACAATAACGATCTCCAGTTACAGAACCTTTGTCGAAAACGTGGAGCTCAGTCCGCCCGTTCATCATAATGCCTTCCCAGACGACAACTCCAGGACCACTGAAACGGTTTCTTTCCTGGATGTTACAAGCGATTCCCAACGCCAGTTGATTTGGAGAGAGGTCGGGACACGGTTTCTTCCCAGTAATATCACGGAAAGAGACCGTTTCAGTGGTCCTGGAGTTGTCGTCTGGGGAGGCATTATGATGAACGGGCGGACTGACCTCCACGTTTTCGACAGAGGTAACGATTTCTGTAACTGGAGATCGCTAATGTCAGGAGGTGATCCTTTCCCCTGTGCGTCTGCTCCGAGGTGCCATTGGATCAGATTTCGTTTTTATGGATGACAATGCACGGTCACACAGGACTCATGCTGTTGAGGAGCTCCTGGAAAGTGAAGATTTCACTCGAATGGATTGGCCGGCGTGCTCCCCTGATTTAAATCCGATGTGTGGGATGCTTTGGGGAGACGCCTTGAGCCACGATTACATCCTCCTAGGAACACCCGACAACTTAAACAGATGCTGATTGAGGAATGGGCACTCTTACCTCAAGAACTGTTGGACAATCTGGTGCTGAGTATGGGGAGATGGTGCGAAGCAACCATTGCAGTAAAGGGGAGAGCATATCCCATACTAAGGAACATCTGCGTGCTGTTCCTCCTCTTGGATAGACAATCATGTGTAACGATACTATGAGTTCAATAAAGCCTTTTTTTGTTTGATTCCATACAGTATGCATTGTATTCATTTCTGCGCAACTATGCTTTCGTCATTCTTTCAGAACAAAATGCTGTATCTCATTTCTGAATGTCATGCCTCTCAGATGATTTCTCGTGAAGTTATTGCAAAAAACATACCTATTGCTTAAGTTTTGCACACCAGTGTATTATCTAGTATAGTAGTCTTTTGAATTCGACATTTTTTTCTCTGAATTCTGATGGTTTTTTTATAAATCCGACCCTTGTTTTTTTTTTTTTCTATTCATCTGAAATTTGGAGGTGGTGAAAAGATGTGATCTAATTAATTATGCAAACCTGAGTTTTTAGATGAAGAAACTGTTGTAAGAGTAAAAGAGAATGAATGACATCCATTGTGCATAAAATTAAATTAATTAAAGTTTAATCATTAAATCCTGTTTTCTCTAGTTATATTGGAATTTAAATGGGCTAAAACAACTTAAAGCATATGAACTGAAACTGATAATAACGGTCAATAAAAAGATGTTTTGATTTAAAAAAATCCAAAAGTGATTTCTATAACATGAAATCTTGCTTTAACAGACAACAAAGAAGATCAACTAACACAACTATGATTTTAATGGTTATTAACCCAAAACTGGAGACTTGAATTTCCTCTCACGGCCAGAGACATGAATTCAAAATGATTCTAATGTTATTTTTCTTTTTCGTCTTTTGTAAATAGCATTGGAATTTATTTTGGAAATACAAAATATTGTGAAAATCCTGTAGTTAACAAAAATATTTAAAATATTGATATCTAAAAGGTTCAATGTTATGATATTAAATATTGGAAAGATGTTATAAGAAATTCCTAAACAATCTTTTAATGAATATTAAATTAGATATTACGGAATTACAGTCATAATAATAACTGTTAGAATTTAACAAAAAAATGAAGAATACAATATTTTAAAATATTATTTTAAGAATATTTCTTTATTATTTTTGCATTATTCAAATTAAAAGCAGTTTCAGAGATATGGAGTGAATGAATCCATAAAATAACAGCAAAAATTGTGTGAAAGAATAACTCGGTTATACGCACTTGTTCATGCTTAGACTTTTGCCAACATACAGCTGAAAGAACAACTTGAAGGTACTGAGTTGATGATTGTATTCAAGGACAAAATACCTCTTGATATTCCGAGAAAATGAACCACGCGGAGACTCCCGTCTCCAGTTCCGGGTTAAACTGTCAAATACATAATTATATTATTGTTATGTTAAAACGTTATCTTGTTTTTAAAGATATTTTGAGTCATGTTGGAAATTGTTTGCAGTTATTATTCAAATATATTTAATGATTATTTCTTCTACAAATTATTATGTAATTTTTGTAAAGGTCTTTAGCGATTAATTGAATGTCAGTGGATATTGATTATTTTTTAGATTAAAGAATTATCCATAAGAATTTTTAAGTATGAAAGTATTGTTATTTTAATTGAACTATTATAATAGTGTATAATCCAATGACGACATAATGATATTTAAGACGTAAATATCCAGGTAATCAATATTTTTACTGCACATTGTCCTTCGCTATCAAGGGAATACATTTACTTTGCTTTATATAAACTGGGCAGATGATAAAAAGTTTTTTCTTTCTTATCATCTCACCATGGAAAAACACATGATTAAATATTTGATGAAACAATTAAATCAGTTTAAATTTCAGAGTAACAACATCTTAATTTATTGCTCAAACTTACGCATAAAGTATTAAAAAAATTATCAAAATTCATTGCAATGGAAGAGAAATTAAATCTGGTGTCATTAAAACACAATTTTTGAATTTTAAAACGGTGTAAAAATCAAATTTGTGCGATATATTAGAGTTTCTATGGATAAACGCCGATTTTTTGCTTAATTTTTAAATAATTAAAATTCTGTTTAAAAATTAAAAAAAATAATCTTGCAATGAAATAGACATTATTACATTTGAAAGCAATCTGTGAAAAACGTGGTAGCTTTAAAACAAACGATTTAATGCGTCAAACGTCTAACAGGCATAATTTTCCTTCATTATAAATAAGAATTTCGTTTTACATTTTATCATTAGTCAGTAGAAAACAACTGTTTTTTTAAAGCGTTATAAGTATTAAAGTTATTTTTTGCACTATGCTATTTTTTTCAATGAAACAATTTACACTTTTCTAGACGTGCTTTATTATTCATTAGGTTTTTAAAAATTTGTGTTCACCAGAAATTTAAAATTATTGAATGCCTATGGGTCACTAACATTTTGTTCCCTCTAATTAAATCTTAGATTGCACTAATTTAGCCGCGCACTGCAATTCCGAAAATATAAATTATTCGCAAAAATGGTAGACACATTTTGACAATGCTATTACACATAATTTGGTGAATAAACCACCACTTGAGTGCGTTAAAGTACAGGTTTAAGTAAAAACGCTATGGAAGGGCGTTTTACACTGAATGTCAAATCTACTCAGCTTTACAGCAGATCTTTGTGGTATTCGGGTTTCGAACCTAAATGGCTTCCAATTTATAACGTTTCTAGCAAACAACTCATCTACTGAATCATGTCCAGAAAAACCTTATCAATTAGATTCTTTTTCTGAATATTTTATTGATTTATATTTCTATATTATTAAATGTATAAGTTTAGATATGTATTTTTTTACTAAATTTCTATTTGCACTCATCAAATACTAGAAGCCTTCTGCGACCAAATGGTCACCGACAATATTAGTAGCAATAATTTAGTAATGTAATCAATGTAAATTAAATACAACTCTACAAATGAAAGTATTATTTTAAATTATACCTATACGATAAAGATAGAGCATTTTGATTAGTAGCTATGGAAGCAAAGTTACAAAATTAATTCCTTAATAAAATTGACGAAATCAGTCCAGTTGTTGAGGATGAGACTTATATTATTTTGCAATGTATTTCGAAATTAGAAGGTGGAGAAAAGAGGCGATTGTGGTTGACATACTTAAAAATCAAGAACTCCAAAATAGAAGAAATGGTGAAATCGGTACAATGACTTGAGCTTGGATTTCCATCCTCCCCTTTCTTTGAGAGTGTATCATTAAACTGTGTTTTTGAACTTTTTGTAAAATGAGGACTGGTTGGATGACAGGCGATCAGTGATGACCAATCTTAGTGTCATGAAACTGCAAATGAAATAAGAATTTATGTAACCAGGTAGTGGCATGAAATAACAAAAAATTGTGTGTGTTTTTTCCTACTTAGAAAATTATCAACATAGAAGTGTTTTAAGATTTTTCTGGAAAAAGGAAGTTAGACGACTACTAATAACTTATTTAGGGGATCAGAAATTATCGTATGAATTGAAAATTTGCGAAATCAGATCAGTAATAGTGGTTGGATGATGACTCTTTGAGTGTCCTAATTATTTTAGATATGTAAATATATCTGTTTGAGCATATAGTTTGCAATATGGTATGTAGAAACTAACTAACAGAAGAAAGAAATATATACGGTGCACCTGTTCAAAATTTCTAAGCAAAGGAAAACAAGGTTTACACAACAGAATTCGATAGGGTTATTCAAATTTCATTGTACAAACTTTGAGCAGAGATAGAGAAGAAGGATAGAAGTAATATAATACAAATAATTCACATAAGATATCCGGGTTGCCATCCATTTCCTTACTCATAAATACATGGTGTCTAAATTCGTCTGAAACAGGAGGTTTTGTTTCTAACTTCTACACCAATGACGGCATTCTAATGAAATTTTCAACAGCAGTACATTTATTTAAAACGGTAATTTCTTATTATAAGAATGTATGGAGCCGAAAGCACGTATCGCTGTTGGCGAATGCACTTCTTGTAAATACTGCCCTTTTCGACGAAATTGGAAGCAGTGCCTTTATTATTACGTTAAACATTTTGTCATTCTTCTAATCTCTTATTCGAGTTGACCATACATTCCAATTGCAATAGATATTGAATGCATCAGTATTGAACATTTCATTAAAATATCTTCGCTAGTGTAGAAGTTAAAACAAAATTTCCTTTTTCAAATGAATTCAAACACCCTGTATTTATGAGTTAGGAAACATATTGGAACCTAATTTTATTATGTAAATATTATTCGTTCTCTACTTTCCATTAAAGTCTGTATCATGAATTTGGAATAACCCTGTGTGAAGATGATTAACTCAATATGAGTGAGAAAATTGCTCAATATTTCCTAATAGGCCTTTAATATTACTTCATCGACCTCCTTCAAAAACAACCTCATGTTGGCGATAATAAAGTAAAGTAAGATTATGAATCCGGTTTCTAAAACAAAGTATATTTCGATAGTCGGTTCATTCTTCTAGATCAACTACAGTTTAACTCAATAAATGTTTGTCCTAAATACTGCATTCATGCACATTAATCCGAAAGTTACCCGATGAAATTACCTTAAAAAAAGAACTTTTTACTTAAGGGTTTGAGTTTAAATCTGTAATACCAACTTTTTCTTGCAGCCATTTTCTAATACATATATATATAGTGGAAGATATTCATAAAAAATCATAGCGAAAGGTTGCAGCTAATGATCCGCTGGTTGCTTGTGATCCACCCCTAAAAATTCAAATAATTCGAAAAAACGACGAAATCTTGAAGGTACGGAAGACAAAATCCTCTTCTTCCGGTCGGCCTATTTTCTTAAATATCCCTCCGCGTTTATCTAAAGCTTTACAGATCATTAGTCGCATCACTCAGCGCTGATTCATAAGTTTCTTACGCCTTTTTTTTTAATGTCCGCCACCCTTAAAAACTAAAAGCCAAAAGTCTTCAGTGGGGCGCAAGAAATAGCACGGGGCGACTTACTATAAAAGGGCGTTTTTCACCAAATGAGTGGAACCGATGGGGCTGTTACTCGGAGGCGAGGATAGTCGTTTTATCGCCAGCTAGGGCTATGGATAATGCAGGGGCCGTTAAGAAGAGTGCCCGCCCTGGCGTTTCGGACACTTATTTTTTAGTAGCCTTTCGCCGAAGTCGTAACTAAATTCATAGTCCAATAGGTTTCGGGATGACTTCGGATGTGTAAATATTTTTTTTCTCAATCTTTTGTGCCCCTGAAGCGTTTTATGCATCGATATAGAACTGATTTTTCTTTATATACTGAAAGAACACTAAAGGTATTTATAGCAAACTTCTTGTACAAGAGAATTTATATATTTATTAAATGAAAATGCACACTACAGAAACAATTTCAGTTGCAGAGTTAATCATTTAATGTACAATAAACAAACCAAAGATAAAAAATATAAGAAGTGAATGACATAAATTATAAACAATTTTGTGATTTTATGTAATTTTGACACATAATCTTAAAAAAGTATCACAAAAGTTGTATTTAGGTAATACTTTAAAAATTCCTTCTGTAATTTAAGAATAAAGTTAGTTTTGTTTATAAAAAAAGGCTTGATTTTCCCCCAAAATTAAGCCTAGCTCAGAATGAGGTATTACAGATAGTAAGATGGAAATATTTGTATGAACATATGTACCACATGTAAGTACCACATACTTATATACTTGTATGTACGTACATATGTGCCACATACTTATATACTTGTATGTAAGTACATATGTACCACATACTTATATACTTGTATGTACGTACATATGTACCACATACTTACATACTTGTATGTAGGAACATATGTACCACATACTTAAATACTTGTATATATGTACATAAGCACCACATACTGGTATACGTTCCATATACATTGTCACAAGTTGCGGAAACTATTTAAATGTTAAATTTTAAACATCTAAGTCAAAATTGCTGCACTTCAATAACACATTATCTGAAAAATAAAAGAAAAAAACATGTAACAAAAATTGTAATAAATAAATTAAAGTTTGTACGTGTACACTAATGATAGTTTATATTACATATAAATATATTTAAATCAATATGAATTACATACCACATTAGTTTTTGTTTTAAATCTGTTGTTTGCTTTTTTGTTAGCAAATTCCAAAACTAAACTCCCCTTGTCGGTATTTAATATGCGTTTTCAGCCAATCTAAAAAATTAAAAAATTCCCCCAGAATTAATAAATTATAAACTCTAAAAAAATTAAAATTATAAATTCTATAAACATTTTAAAAAGTGCAAATAATTTAGAAGCTAAATATATTAAAAACAATAAAAAAAACTCCGTATAAATTTTGAAATTTAATAAAATGAATCTTAAACACATTAAAACTTCAAAGCATGAATATCGTCAAAGATAAAAACATTAAAAATCACATGGAAAACTTGAAAGTTGGATGTGTTCAAACTTAAAACTTTAAAAAGCATTCTAAAATATGCAATTTATGTTTTAGAATGATTTTTAAAAAGTATAAGTAGTTAGATATTATTTAGTTGAATATTATCTACCGTTTTCAGCGATCGTATTTTGTTGCCCGAAATATTGAAGAAAATCAGAAAAGAAAGTGTCATAATATGCCACTATATGAGAAAACCGTGAGGGAAAATACTCTTAAGTTCTCAAAATATTTCTTTTTTAAAAACACGAAACAAAATTATTTAAATTATTTGCGGCTTCCCTTTTTATAAATGACAGTTGCAAAACAGTATGACAGAAAAAAAAAACCATTCAATATTGTTTATAATAAAATATTGATTTAATTGTTAATTAAAAATTTTTTTAATATTTAAAAATTAATTTCATATTTTTATAAATTTTTATCCATTTTAAAAAGAAAGTTTTGTAATGAAATGAGTGGATTTTGATATATTCAATTAAAACCCATGGGAAAATAAACAAACAGAAAAATAAACAAAGAGAAATAAAATGTAAAAAAAAGTAATATTGGGGTTTCTTTTTTAAAGAACTTTACATTTTCTTCTCTTGAATGTATTTTCCATTACTTGAGGAAATTTTTATATTATAACTAAAATATTCTGTATTGTTGAAACAGATAGAACCGAAATGTAAAAGAAATTTGACAGTCGATTTTGGTGAATTGCACATTTTGATATTTCTCACTTTACTTTTTCATATGTGTCTAGATGAGATTACAGAAGCCCAATTTTTTTACAAAAGGTTTGTTTTGAATCTACTAAGGATCAAGGACGAATCATTAAATATTCAAATGCCTAGGAATCCCACAACTTTAGAGGACTCCAGTCTAAGAGAATTTTTTTTGTAGTATGTTGAAAGTTATTTAATTTTGTGCTTTCATTTAATTAAAATAGTGGTGTAGACAAATATTCGGTGTTATTTTGATTAAAAATGAACTATTTTAATTAATTTGGATAAATTATCTTGTTAACCTTTCTAATTAATAACCATTGCAAAATTTACATTATACTTTTTTATAATTAAAAATATATAGCTCTTTATTAGTTTATAAATATCAGTGCAATTAAAAAATGTTATTTAATTTATGTTAAGAAAATTATTTTCTTCTTATAATTATTTAATTCGCTTAAAATTTCTATTGAAATTTTTTTATACTCAACGAAACTAATGAGTGATGAAACTAACTTTTAACAAAGTGATGTGAAATTAAGTGTACGATTAAATATATTTATTTTTGCAAGTTAAATTTGCTAATTCTTTAAAAATTTGTTATTGAAAACCACTTTTATAAAGATGAAATGAAATTCTCTGAAAATAATTTTGTTTTGGAAGTTTGAAGGGAAAAGAGCTCCTAGACGATTTAATTCAGACCTACAAAATATTCATTTTTTTTTATAATTGATGACAGGGAATATTTATTTAGCTTTAATGAAAATAGCGGTGGACATGTAATGAAAATTTTACATCTTTCAGTTGAGATTCAATAATAGAAATCTTGCTCACGAAAAATGTCTTTTTAAATCTATATAATCAATTCAAACGAAAAGTAATAAAAGCGAGGAAAAAAATCCAGTGATGTTTATAAAATACTCAGGGAGAGTATTTTCCTCTTGATATTCTCCTATACTTTTTTGATTATGTTTTCTCTTTCTATATGCCTTGACTGAAGAGAAAGGGTGGTATTGTACAGAGAAGAAAATGATAAACTTTCTACATATAGTGACAGGATATGGCGAATTCTGCGCTTTGTAGTATAATGTTGAAAACTAGTTTACATTTTGGACGCTTTTCTTTCTACTGGTTCGATCGAAAACTTGACGCAAATCTATAATTAATGGCACAATCCCTCATACCAAAATTTATTTATCTAGCTCGCTGTGTTTAAGAATGATCGCATTTGAATACACGCTAATATAAATTACCAACAAATGGAAATACGTCAAATAGATTTGATCTGTTTGATACCAATCTGTCGCTATAACAAATCTTATTCATATTTGCGTTTTGGAGTTACCGTATTTATTTCTTGTGTACAGACAAGTTTTTCTTCTACCGATTTCGGCCAAACTTTGAAAGAAATTTCATCAGAATGCAGAATAGCTTTTAAGCTATTATGCTCAAACACAAACCAAAAGAGTATCTTGTTGCTGTAATTTTAGTAACATGAGAGAACCAGAAACAAGTCTCGAGGAAGAATGGTACACGAGAGTTGCATCGAATACCCTTTCACGGGGCAACATCCATTCCATAATAAACCATATTCATAAATACCAGGACCTCTTCAAGACTACACAATAGCTGAGACCAAAATGCCACTTGTCAAAATCAGCAGAAATTATAACTTCAAAAGTCCCTCAAAAGTGCAGTTCTCATGAAGGAAATCAAAACCAATTTTAGACTCAGACGGACGCTACACATTTCTGACTCTTCAGTGATTATTTATATGCTTATACATGTCATACAGATGTTCTCAATGTAATTTATCCATTTCTTTTTCAGTTAGTAATCTAATTTCCCTTTAAGTTCAACTCAAAGTCACCATTTGTTTAAATATTCTTGTCCTCTCCATATCTTCATACAGTTATTACTTCACCAAAAATTGAATACAGTCTTGTAGGATTTGACACCGATGAGATTCTCTCTGGAGATCCCTGAATGGTCTGTCATCTCTTTTTTTCTATCAACAATATTCTTTCTTTTTTCCCTTCCATCTTGTGCTCATCCAACTGGTAAGATAATTTAGTGTTATAGGCACCAGGGCACAGGATGGCGTTATGTTATGTAATATTAGTAATAAGATTACGTTACTAAATTTCATGAGTCTGAATCTTTGCTGTTTTTGCTTCTGAGATACTGTGTTCAAATGCAGTTGAAAAGATAGTCTTGTTATTATAATTTTAGGAAATAGATCACACACTAAATTCCAATTTTCTGAATTATTGCCTTTTTTTCCAGCTATTGTTTTCAAAATGGAAAAAAAAAAAATTGTTATTGTAATTTTAGTAACAATGCCACATGCTAAATTTCATTTTTCTGAATCGCTGGTTTTTTTTTTACTGCGTGTGCAAACGCAGACAAAATGACAGTCTTGTTGCTATAATTTTAGTTACGAGATGACATACTAAATTTCATTTATTTGAATCAATGCGT
>JAPMOR010021768.1:458406-496855 GCA_026543865.1 Argiope aurantia
TTGTTACTATAATTTTAGTAACAAGTTCGCATACTAATTTACTGTACTAAATTTATTATAATAAAATTACTACTACTGATTTTACTATACAAAATTTTACTAAAATTATGAACCAAATTTCATTTATCTACGTATTGCATTGTGTAGTAAGTTATTCAATTGTTCGGAATAAACTTTCTATTAAAAGATTTTTTTTTTCAAAGGATTGATATGAATATACAACTACATACCACTTACCAAATTTCACCTGTCAATTTCAAAAAGTTTTTGAATCACGGTGTTCACAGAAAAATAGACAAATATAAATAAATAATAAAATATGTTTTATTTATTTATTCAGATATGAGAATTGTAGATTTGTTCAAATATATATTTTAAATTTTTTTGACAATTGCAAATTTTCTCTTTTTATTTTTCTTGTATTAAAATAAAATAAGAAAAATATATTTAATCAATATTGAGAGGTACGGAAAGTTATAATATTGCTTCTTATGTAGACTAATGAAGCTTGCGTGGAATAGCATTCATGATTCAAAACTAAAATCTTGTACCAAAATAGAAAAGATTCCACTTAGAGCTACTAATGGAAATAAAATTCTCTTTCCTACTTTCATTTTTCTGCACTTTAACGCATTTAAAATGAACTATGAAAATGTACCCCATTGTCTTGAAAACACGCAATTATTGTTTCAATATCCCCTTTCAAACAAGTGAATGCATACAAAGGCATGTTTGTTATAATAAATGAAAACTTTTCCGTTTTCTATTATAATATGAAAAGCTACAGAACGTGAAATTATTTTTTTTTTCTTTCCAATTTAAAAGTGGAAGCAAAATAAGGTACTACAAAATTATTCCCCTTAAGATTCCATTTGCAAAAGAAAAAAAAAGGAAATCAGAAAACATTCGTCGTTATATTTGCTCTAGTATCGTTTCTGTCTTATTAAATTTATTTATTTAATCAGCAGAAATATCATGGTTATCTTTGGTCTTTGTTAATTCGAAACATAAATAAGCAAATTAGCTCGGGATTCTTACCTTTCCAATGAATTTATTACTAAATGTTTGCAAATAATGAAATTGTTCTCTGGTGAAATCATTGTTTTTTTACAATAGGTGTAAACCTAGGGTATTCATTGAAAAATAATATAATAGAATTACTTTATTATAATCATTTAATTTAAAATCCCTTAATATCATATGAATTATTTGCATTGGAGCTATTGTTGAAGTTTGATAAATAAAACGAATACAAAAAAAATCTATAAAAATACTTTATAAAACATCTAATTTTAACTTGTTTATTTTAGAATGAAATAAAAACAAAACATTTTTTTAAGACATAGAAATTATAAATTAAATGTAGCTCATAAACAAGAATCATTTTTTTTTGAGAATATGACAGGAAAGAACGAACCAAATAAAAGATTCTAGCTCGATTTTTTTATATGCTAAAGTTAAAAAAAAAGACAAATTATATTTTATTGTGTAAAGAATCTGCTTTTATCACTCGCCTACAGGATGTTTTCAGTGAAATGTCATTGACTTCTACCTGTAACATTTTAATACTTTCAAATTAGCTGAATGGCTATCAATACAAAACAAGAGGGACCCTTTTTTCCAACTAGCATATTTCATTAACTCTTGCATTTTTACTAATAATAAAGATGAACGCCAATGTGTCTAGTGTTGTATATGAAAATTAAACCGTTTTATCAATAGCTATAAACACATTTTGGAGGATAGATATGTGCATTTTGGAAAGATAATTTTGAAATTAAATATCACATATTAAAAAATATCACATATTAAATTATTTTCTCTCTCTTAAAATTTAAAAAAAAGGTATCTTTACAAGTATACTTTTGCCATATAATTAAAACCTATTTTTAATTAAAAATTATTTGAAATGTATTTTACAACACTATATAATATTTCATTGATAATTTTTAGCAGTTTTTATTCTACTAGAATAAAACTAACTATAGTTTTCATGTATTGCGTTTCTCTTTTCTTGTATATGAAGTATACACGTAGAAAGTACCGATTGTAAATGTCAAAATATTCGTATTCGAGATTCTGACGAATCTCCACGTTTCAGATTTCCCTGAGTTCGAAAATTTGATTGACACGGACATTTTTGTAAATATGTCTGTCATTCTATGAAAAATGGAGGATGACTCAAAAAAGGATGATTAAAATTGGATACGTCGTCCTTACACCAAATATGTAGAATGCCGTCAAATTTTGAACGAAATCTTTTCATATGGTTTTGTATGCTTGGCTCGACGAATACAAATGAACACGATGAAAAAGTACATAGATGTAATTTAATACGAATCTAAATTGTAGATATTTAAATTTTAAACAAAATCCACTGCGTGGCAGTCCACACTTTCACATTTATATAAATGCGATAGCTCAATAAAAGCATACTTACAAATTAACTATGAAAGATTTATTTTTTGTTCTTTTAAATAAATAATTCATTAAGTGAATTTACATCATTTAAATCAAATCTCATTTAACTTAAATTAAAAATTGCCTCATAATCACGGCAATCATAAACAATTTATAATTAAATAAATTAACATACTTGTAATAAATTAACATACTTTTCCCTAAATAATGGTGCTGACAGCGTGTACATTTAGTAAATTCACATATAAAATAATCCCACCGAAAAGAAAGGATTTAAAATTATAATACAACGCATTCTGGGAATTTCCTTTTTGTCCAATTTTAAGGCCTTTGAATTGACTGTGAAATCTTCTCTTGAGGATTTGCTGTTACGGTTGCAGCTTGTGTTTACAAACAAATGAATGCATACAAAAGCACTTCATTTTAAATAAGAACGCTAGTTTCATACTATAATACGGATAAATACAAAATGCGGAATTTTTACATACCCAAAATTCTCTTTTCTTTTCAAATTCAATTTTAAAAGCGATGGTTTTTAGAAAATCAAAAATAAGATTATCTCATAGAAAAGAAAAGAAAAATATTCCTTGGTGTTTCATTATTTTGCATCTTTTATGCGTTTGAACTAGTTGTGCATTCTTTCTCCGCTCTCTTGAGAGAGCGGAATTATAGCTTCAATCTCTAATCACAAAGCAATTAATGCACACACAAATTCATTCTTTATCATAAAAATGCATTTTGCATTGAAATGAAGAAAAGCTACAAATTTGATTTTTTCATTAGGTTACATTAACTTCATCTTGAATTATTACTGCTCCTTCAGATTTGTTGCGTGCATTCAATTACAGTTTCACCTTTAGTCACAAATAAATGAATGCACTCAAAATCGTATTCTTTACAACACAAACATACAATTTTTGAAATGGGTAAAGAAATAGAATTTTTCACTGATCGTATTTAATTACTAGATTAAATAGATTTTTAGTATTTAATTTAAAAAAGCGAAGAAAAATAAGGTAATAAAAATCCCAAATTATCTTCCCTAAATATTCATTTGTGGGAGAATAAAAAGGAATTTAGAAAATTCGTTTCTTAAAAATTTAGTAGCATTTTTATTTTTTTAATTGACTTTTGCAATAACCTGATTCCATCAATTTTTGACAAAATTAATGAAACTCTAATGAATTTTGTGAGACTTTTTTTATATAATATAAACATTTTAAGTAGTACATTTTTATTCAATAAATATGATCCTATAAATTATTCTTATGGATAAAAATTCCTTTGGATCAGTTTGGCAATACCAATTACACATATTTACTTAGTGAACCAGAAGAAATTCAAATTGTTTCCGTTTGGTCAAGATTACAAAACTGCATCTACTTTTATAAGAAGATGATATATTCTTTCCCTATTATTTTATTGTTACGATAATATTATCAGTAATATTGCTTTCCTGCAATATTATTATAGCTTTAATGAAAGAAAAAATTATTCATATTCTTAATGAATGTTGCATAAATACCAAATCAATGGCATCGACTTTGGAGACTAAAATGAAGTTTCTGTAATATTCAGATATGTTTAGGCTATTTTAATTAGGAGCCGAGATCTAGGAATCCATCTAAGAAATTCCATACCTTATTGAGTGATCATAAAGAGCGAATCACTCTTATTAGGAGAAATTGTCACTTCATAGAATTGAAGGTAAATTTAGCTATTTCAATTTATTTTTTCACAAACCCTGTTGCTGTTTCCTGCCTGCTTATGTTGTACTTTGTGTACGCCTTGGTAGTACTTTGTGCTTTGCGTTTCCACAAAAATCGCAAATCAAAGCTACTAATTTTTATTTACAAAAAAATGAGGATCGGAAAATGGCGATTTCAAAATCGAAAAAAGGAGATCCGAGTGATAGAATTAAAAAGTATCAGATGCTCCATCATATCTTTGGATTATCAATATATTCACCAAAGCATTCATTCATTTCGTCCTACTGAAGTACTACCCTGTTAAGAAAGAGAGAAAACGCCAAGAAAATATTTTATTTTTATATTTCTAGCGAAAAAAAGATGAAAAAAATGCTCGTAATCTAATTATTTTTCACTTTGTTTGCTTGAAAAGGAAAGATAAGTACACGAAAGGCCAAAGAGTTTCTATAAAGCGGAATGCAAAGAAATGAGATATTTAAAAAAACAGAAATAATTTCATTCCATCTATGTGGGCAAACATCGAATATTTTTCAACATTTTGTGATCAAAAATTGCTAATAAATTATTCATATTTATTTCTTTGTCAGTTTTAGCTACCATGTGTAAGAGCGTTGACTAATGACCCAAAAAAACTAAATAGTATGAACAATATTTTTTAATGTAAAAATTGAATTTGAGGAATTACTATGCGAATTTTCTGGATTATTAAAAAATAATTTTTAGTAATTCATATTTTTACATAATTTTTAATAAAGAACAATAATCCTCGCTAGTATTCGCTAAGTCAATGATAGAGAAGGGGAGAGTTCTTAATGAATGAGAAAGTAAGTATAAGATTTATTGGATCAACTTGTCTATACATATACGAATGTAAATATATGTTGGTCATCCTACTTCAAGTTTCTTAAACTTTTTTGGAATTTAGAAGAAGTTTTTTTAATGATCCCAGCCTTAAGAAAAAGAAACTGAATGATTTCTTGATCCAATAAAGTTACGCGAATGATCAATTTTGGATTATTTAATAATTCCATTTCAATTTTATGTTGCAAAAAATATCAGAACATCGCAAAAATATTCGATCCAATTAAAGCATTGAAATGTATTCTGATTATTTGAAGAATATAGTTAAAAAATGAAGATTCAGCGCGATTTCTGATATGTAATATGATTAAATTAAGCTTCTACCTTTACTACTAATAAAAGAGAATATGAGCTTTGAGCATAGCACTCTATAGTATATATTGTTTGGCGTAGAGCTACAAAATTTGGCATAGATGTACTTTATGAGAGATGAAATGTTCTCGTCTGAGAGATTTATTAATGATTTTTTTAATTCTTCATTATCCAACTCTTTGAACTCGGATGGCTCCTCTCAGGTACCATTTAAGATGGTTCAATGTTATAAAATTTTATTTGCTTGGTTTTTAAATTTTCATTGAAAAGAATGATAAGAAGGTGTAAATTAATTTTTCGGAGAAATTGAATTTAAAGTTCTTGCATTAGGGGAATAATTATTCAAATTATGTTACCGAGTGCAAAGGGTTAAATATTAATCGGGAATTTGACGATTTTGATCTCATATAATAACATATTTTTTTTGTAACTTCAAAATGTGTAAAAAAAAAATCTTTTTAATGATAACAACATAACATAACTTTTTTTTTAAAAAAAATGTTGATAATTTCTATATTTTTTATAATTTTTAAAAAAAGATTTTACTGTCGCAATGAAATGTAAACTATGTTTATGGTTTCATTAAATAATACTTATTCGGATGATTTTCTTCCAATCTTGAAAGAGGCAGTAAAATACCTTGCTAATTATTTGCAATATTTATGTAGTGACGATCGCCATCTGCTGGCCAACAGGTGTTGATGCTTGTTAGATGGAGTACAGACGAGACGGGTCTGAACTAAAGTCAAGACGTGTGAGACGAGACGGGTCTCTGAACGAAAGACGCGACGGAACATTTGAATTAATCCTGCGACGTATTCGACTAAATCTATTTAATGTTCATTTCTTTTATGTTAATGTAATTGTCCGTCCTAAATGTAATTAAATGTGCGTGATTCCTGAGTCCTACAAATATGGGGGTTGGCCCGGATTTTAATGAAGACCGGTACATAGACGAAAGAAGAGGCAAACAGGAGTGAAATTTGACGTAGAGCAATTTGACGTGCTACAATAAACCTTTTGGATACCAACTGCTTGTGGACTGATGCAGTATGGATCAACGTTGAAGAAATTGTGAGTACAATTTTGATTTATTCTCAAGTATAGCCTTTCTTACACGAGCACGGAAGAGTGACTTACTAACTCTAGTAGACGAGTTAGAACTAACGGCACCACAGGATACCAAAGTGCGACAGTTAGTTACAATGATAACAGAGTCGAAAGACTATGACGAAGAGTTCGTAAAAAACTTACTTTTAACTATCACTCAGGAGCGCGAAAGGTTAGATGCTGAAAAAGCCGAAGCCGAAAAGGCCAAAGCCGAAGTCGAAAAGAATGAGCGTGAATATACTTTGAGAAAGTTAGAACTTGAGTTAAAAAGTAGAGAAAATACTTTAACTGTATCAGATATGCCTAAGATCGATATATTAAAATTGATAAAGAATTATGATAATAGCGGAGACCTAAATGTTTACCTTTCGTTATTTGAGAAACAAATAAGTAGGGCTAACATTGCAAAAGAAAACTGGAATTCTTATTTACTGGAATTCTTATTTACTCGGGTTATTACCATTGGATATAGTCAATTTAATTGCTCGTGAACCTGATCCATCAGCTAATGACTATGATTACATAAAAAAACTGTTGCTTAAAAGATTTAAATTAACTTTCGAACAACTCAAACAGAAGTTCTTTACTCACAAACGAGATTCTTCTTCTTCATGGCGGGATTTCGGTTTTGAACTGAATACCTTTTTTGAGGAATGGATACATTGTTTAGAAATAACTGATTTTGAATATTTAAAGCAGCTAATGGTCGTTGACCAGTTAAAGAGTAAAATACTAGATGACGTACGCGATCATTTTCTCGACGATTTGTCCAAAATAAAGAAAGTAGAAGATTTGGTTAATAAATTGGACGAATATGAAGCTGCACGAAGTCACCTTAAAAAGGAAACAAACAGAAATTGGCGTGTTTCCGAAACCAGAAGTAAATTTGATACCGCGAAAGAAGCTAAAAATTCACCATTGCCGTTCGTTCGTGCTCAAAAGAATTATGCTGATGATAATTACTATAACAAAATTAATGATAAATGTTTTAATTGCTATGAGGCTGGTCATAAATCAATTAATTGCAAGTTTAAAAACAAAGGATTGAAATGTTTCCAATGTGGTAGTTTTGGCCACAAAGCCAGTATCTGCCCGCAAATAGATTATAAAGTGTCCCTCTCTAATAAAGTGTATATTCGTAACTCTCCAAAAACTGTAAATAATTTTAGTAAAAATGTTGAAATAAATGGTGTAAATTGTGATGCATTAATTGATACTGGAAGTGATATTACTATGATTATGATTTTTATTTGAAAATTGGTAAACCTAATTTAACGACTGATAATATGAAATTAGCTGGTATAAGTGAAGATAGCATTACTCCTCTAGATTTTTTTTATTGTGATATATTAATTGATGAATATGTAATATTAACTAATGTGTATGTGTTAGAAATAATGCCGAACGAAATAATCATCGGCATGGACGTATTAAATAATCTAAGCTTTTCATTCCAAGAAAAACAAATTATCATTCATGGGGAAAAAGCTCAAATAAATTACACCCGGCTGGTGAGAAACGAGGCCAAGGTCGTATCACTACGTTCCTCGTAGCTGAAAAGAGACAGACAGGCACCTATTTTTGCTGAGACTTGCAATAAAATAAATACACATCCTCTCCCATACTTCATTCATTTAGCGGATTCAATAAACTATGATGAAATCGGCATGAGTCATGTAAAAAAAACCGTGAGACAGGAAATAAATCCTCTTTTAAATAAGTATTCGCCAAAAAAAACAAAAAGTATGTAGTTGCAAATGAAAATAATACTGAGCGATGATAGTCATAACCCTCGAAAGCGAAAATTTGCGTCTTTTGTAACACATCATGGCCAGTGGGAATTTCTTAAAGTACCATTTGGACTTTCTAATAGTCCGAGTGTATTTCAGCGTTACATTAATGTGATATTCAGAAATTTGATGCTAGACGGAACTGTACTGATTTATATGGACGGAATTATTATACCATCCAAAACCGAGGAAGAAGGGCTAGAAAAATTACAACGTGTTCTACAGGTTGCATCAGAGTACGGTTTGGAGTTTAATTTTAAGAAGTGTCAGCTTTTAAAACCACAAATAGAATTTTTTGACTATAGAATCCAAAACGGAACTATACAGCCGTCTGTATCTAAAACGGTAGCTGTACAAAAATTTCCACAACCACAAACTGTTAAACAAGTACAAAGCTTTTTAGGCCTTACTAGTTATTTCCGGAAATTTATACCCCACTATTCAAAAATCGCAAAACAGCTTAGTGATCTACTAAGAAAAGACATTGCATTTAAGTTTGAATCTGAACAAAAAGAAGCTTTTCAAAAATTTAAAGATATTTTAACTCAGGAGCCAATTTTGCATCTCTATCAATAGGGATCAGTTTTAGAACTCCATACAGATGCTAGAAGTCAGGGATTCGGAGCAGTGCTTCTGCAACAGGGAACCGACAATAAGTTTTATCCTATTCATTATTTTAGTCGAAAAACATCTCTACAACAAGAAAAATATAGTAGCTATGAGTTAGAAGTTTTGGCTGTAATCGAAGCGTTGAAAAAATTTAGACATTATTTACTGGGTTCTAAGTTTAAAATTGTGACTGATTGTTCCGCTTTTCAACAAACTATTATGAGTAAAAGCGATCTTACACCAAAAGTTGCAAGATGGGCTTTACAGTTAGAGGAATTTGATTACCAAATCGTTCACAGATCAGGAAAACAAATGACACACGTAGATTCTCTTAGTCGAAACGCAGTACTTGTTGTTACTCGTTCATACAGTGAAGTGACCACTAAAATAGCCAATGCTCAAAATCAGGACGAATTCCTTAAGAAATTAAAAGTTTTGATAGATAAGCAAGAAGACGGTGAACACATTGTGAGAAATGGAGTTTTATACAAATACGATAATGGTAGAGAATTGCTCATAGTCCCAGAAGCATTACAAACAGAAATTATTTGAGAAATTTACAATAAAGGACATTACGCTGTGGCTAAGACGGAAGAAATTTTAAAGCAAGAATTTTACATACCAAAGTTGAGGTCGAAAATAGAAAGTATGGTTGCCAATTGCGTGGAGTGTATTCTGTGTAATAAGAAACGTGGGAAAGGTGAAGGTTTCCTTAACCCCATCCCAAAAGAAAATTTGCCTTTAAGTACATATCACATCGATTTCATTGGCCCTATGCCTTCTACAAATAAGAACTACCAGCATATTTTTTCAATAGTCGACGCTTTTACAAAATTTGTCTGGTTGTATCCTGTTAAATCACCATCTACTCAGGATGCAATAACTAAACTTAAGCTCCAACAATCTACTTTTGGAAATCCGACGAGAATAATAACAGACAGAGGTTCAGCTTTTACCTCAAAAGAATTTGAAACATATTGTCAGGATGAAAATATTGAACATTTCAAAATTAGCACTGGAATTCCTCGCGGAGATGGGCAAATTGAAATAATGCATAGCATTTTAATACCCATTTTATCAAAACTCTCGATAATAGACCCTACCAAATGGTATAAACATGTTGCAGCAGTGCAGAAAATAATCAATAGTACTGTTTCGAGGAGTACAAAGTTTACCCCGTTTGAGCTTTTAACTGGAGTAAAATTAAAAGATACAACTGATTGACATTTAAAGGAAATATTGGAAGAATACACAAAAACAATGATGGAAGATCGAAATAATATGAGAGAAGAAGCAAGGGAAAACATTTTGAAGATGCAAGAAGAGAATCGCAAAACTTTCAACAAACGAAGAAAAGTGGCGCGCATCTACAAACTTGGGGAATTAGTGGCCATACAACGGACGCAGTTTGGAACTGGACTCAAACTAAGACCAAAGTTTCATGGGCCGTATCGGATTGTCAAGGTTAAACCTAAGGATAGCTATGAAGTCGAAAAAGTTGGATGTCATGACGGACCAAATACAACTTCCACAGCAGCTGATTTCATGAAAGCATGGTCTTCAGACTAAAAGAAAAAAGAATGTTTATAGGTTTATCCAGATACTGTTTTCTTTTTTTATATTCTTTCAGATTTTTCTACTTTGATTTAACTTTTGAGGACGAAAGAGACGTCAGGATCGCCGAATGTAGTGACGAACGCCTGATGACGAGCGCCATCTGCTGACTAATAGGTGTTGATGCTTTTTAGACGGAGTACAGACGAGACGGGTCTGAACGAAAGTCAAGACGTGTGAGACGAGACGGGTCTCTGAACGAAAGACGTGACGTAATTGTGAATTAATCCTGCGACGTATTCAACGAAATCTATTTAATGTTCATTTCCTTTATGTTAATGTAATTGTCCGTTCTAAATGTAATTAAATGTGTGTGATTCTAAAATAGTAGTGATTCCTGAGTCCTACATTTATATGAGGAATTGGGAAGTAAAATTACATCGACTGAAAAGAAGAAAAAGATTACAATTTGTCGAAGATTTTCCAAACAATTAAGTTTTATAGGCACTCACAAGATTCCTTTATATTTGGAAAATCCAGGCACACAGTAACTAAAGCAGATATTAAAGAATATGAACCACATGACTTAAATGTCTATCATAATTTTATGTTTAGCCCTCTGGTTGACAAGTTTCTTAAAATCATTTTTAGATGCAGTATTTGCGTACAAGTTTAAACAAATATTCTTAAAACGAAGTGAATTGCATTGACATAATAACTTGATATTATTCAAATCTGTAATAGTTAAAGATACACCCAATAACCACCGAAAATCGTAGTATGAAATAATTGACTTCCAGGCCTCGAGAAAGCAAGTAATCGGAGTAGTAATTGGATTATCGGAAAAGTATTTGGAGGTTTAAAAATACTTACTGAGAGAATCAGGAGCATTAAGTTATATATGAGAGATTTAATTGAAATTAAAAACACAAATAATATTTTCTGTGAACGAGCTGATCACCAAAGGTCGCTAGTGAAAATTAAGACAAACATTTTAATTCTTAGTAACGAATTTGAAATGAAGTTTAAGTATTTTTAATCTTTAGAAGAAGAATTTTCTTTATTTTCATTCATTTTCTCCAAAGATTTGGAAACAGTAGAGTCTTTAATAGTAGAATAGTAACAGTAGAATGTTATAATCGAGTAATATGATTAATGTTATAATCGAGTTATAACCTTATCCATATTTGCAAAACAGAAATAAGAGTAGGGGTTGGTAAAATTTTATAATGTTTCTCAGCTAGATTTGAAAATACCCGAATACCGATCAGCGCAAACAATTAATCTAATTTAAGAAATTAATTGCATATCAGATGCAAAAATACTGATATTCATCCCTTTTAATGATCAATAATACTAATGTTAGTTATCTTGAAATTAACGACTGTTGACAATATATCCCTAGAAGTAGGGAAAATGATGGTACAGAAGCGATACACAAGGCCAGGGAAAAAAAAAAAGCTAGAGAAAGTCTCCTTGGAACCTTTGCACATATTCTCCTAGTAAGGTCTTGCCCTCCTTTCCACGCATATAAAAATGGATGCTGAAAAAGGCTGCAACGCCTTTCATGCATTAGCAAACAATAGTTACGATATAATATTAAATATAGATAGTATAATGAAAGCAACGTTCCAAAAAGTTGAAAACCTGTGTTCAAACAAATTAAACACTTTTTTTATGACATGTTCTTACTTTCTATCACGCAGTACTGATAGGGTTAGAATTTCTATAGGAGTTTTTATAATTCCTAAATGTTATGATTTAAAAGAAATCTAGATTAAAGATTTAGGGTGATTCCCAAAATAAAAGGAATGACTAAGCATCGAAAAATTACTCGAGTAATTACTGTTGAGTTTTTAAAATTCAAAATTTGCAAAGAAGCGAAAATAAATAAAAGCATTTCTATAAATAGTCACTTTACTTTCTTACAAAAGTTAATGACGTTCAGAACGAAAATGTTAGTTGAAAATTCAAAAGTAAAGTAATTTTACTGAAATGAAAAAGATTCCTCATATATTTACAAATACAAACACATTTCTTTTTTTTTTTTTTTCAATTTTTACTTTTGCTTCACTTTTAAAGCATTTCAACTTATCTGCGCCATTTTTTCCCACTCCCTTGAGATTCTGCAATTACTGCTTCGACTTCTGCTCTTCCCATGAATGAACGTGGACAAAGATTCTCCAGTTATTACGAAAAATCCCCGTTTTCTATTGTAAAGGCAAAAACTTCAGAATACGAATGTTTCACTGATTTGAAAGTTTCTCTTCTTAAAAAAATTAAAAAGATAAAGAAAACAAGATAAAACAAATTCCAAATTATTCCTTTGAGTAGAACAAAGCAAATTCAGAAAATTCAATCCAATTTATTATGGTATTATTTTTGCTTTATTATCTCAATTTATTCATTGACTTCATACAATGCTTGTCTTTTTTTCGTTTTGTCGCTCATGAAAAATATTGTTATGGATTTCCCTTTATCACTATCAATCCGTCGGGTTCGTTTACTTGTGTGTATTTAGTGGATGTGTATGGTATGAAGATAACACAACACAATGATCAGTCCTTTCAGTAGATTAACACACAACACGTTTATTGACACTACGGCACACAGGACAGCACAAAGACGACCACTACATACAGCATGGAGAAGACAATTATCTTCAGCCGAGACGTGCACACAGCAGCACACAACAAGCCTCTACTGTAGACAGTAGCGCACAGCTTAGTTCAGCACTAGCGTGACTCCGTCGCTGCTCTGCTAATATCTTGAAGACCCGTTGCTTACCGTCGATTCCGATTACTTCCCAGCAGCTGCAGACTGCCTCCTTTTATATGTCTCAGGAGGCGGGGCTAGAAGCCTCTCAACCAATCAAGAAATTTTGAGGCGTATCTCGGTTCCCAATGGACGGATCGGGTAAATTCTCGATGTGTCCAGTATAATCTATTTTGGCGCCAAAGTCGCCATATTCATCGCCATGTCGCGAAATGATCGCCAAGTTTGTCTCTAAGCTCTGGGACCTCCGACGCGACATCCAGACTCCGTCCAATACCGATGGCTGTAAAACAGTCTTTTTGATGATGGAACCAACTGGAAGCAGCATCACATATTCGTAACAATATAAATAAGCTCTTGAATCCTCGAGATACCGCCAGACCACTACAATGCCACGTTCTTATTATTTGGATAAATAGGTATATTTTTAATTGGCAAAATTATCTATCCAATGTAAATCATTAATTTATTTTATTAGTTTACAAAGTAATACTATGCATTTATTATAAATTGATTCTTTCCATTAAACTAATTTTATAATTTAAAAACTAGAACGCATTACATTTATTAATGCCAAACATTTTCATTAAAATTAATCACAGCTTGCAAAATATTATGTGTTGGAAAAATTATCAGAAATTTTTAAAGCATATATTTATTTTAAAAATATCAATTATATGTTAAATTTAGTTTCCCATCAAAAAAGAATGCATCAGTTTTTATTAGATTCTCAAAATTTGCTACAAACAATTATAAATCTTTGAATTTCAACTGTGAATTTGGATTGTATGTAATTTTTCGGTTGCCTATTATGTATTACGCAATCCAATGAACACTTAGATATCAGTATTTAAATCTTATCAATATGTATAGAGTGTGCCAGAACTCAATGCACAAATTGGGAGGGAGTTTTATTAATACAAAAAATGCAGCAATATTGATACGATATCTTCACAATATTGCCCGGTATTCGGAATAGCGAAGAATATCTTGCAAATATTGTACATGATCTCAATGATTTAGAGAATTTTTATTGGAATCCTAAAAGCATAGGAAAGCTCAATTAGAAATGAATAGGTGACGCTGTACGTACTTTCTCAAAGTCAACATGTATAGGGGGTTCTTCACCATAGACTTTTAATATACAGTCAACAAGAATCGTTTTAAGAACACTGGGATATTCACTTCGTGTATATCCCAGTATAAGCCAGTATATAAGCCAGTATATAAGCTTCGTGTATAAGCCAGTATTCACTTCGTGATGGCTAGGAAACGGATATTAGATAAAAGTTCCTTATTACACACATACTATATCACCAAAAGTTAGTTGATGAGTATAGGAGTGAACATGATACCTTCACAGTACTCTACGGATCTTTGAAATTACCAAAAAGATTGCATCTAATTAGCCAATTTACGTACATGCGTTTTGGACCAAATTTGGATGTAGAATGATTGGCCATGGTAACCACATGTTACCACTCTGCCTGAGATCAGATTACCTGATTTGCCTCTTCTTTATAATTTTTTGAAAAACCATCGTTAATAAAATGCAAGACTAAGTCGCCTCTGATTGAGTGCCATTGCTAATGGGGCTATCAGCAAAATGCATTTCTGAAGCTTTTGAGAGTATTCAGCAATTCGTACTATTTATTATTATTATACTAGTCATAACTAATATGTCTATTATGTCAATAATGCTTTTGTTGCAATATTAAATTATCCAGCATTATTTGAAAATATTGATCCGAATTATTTAAGGGGAGGTGCTTGGTTACGCATCACTTATTATTCTTAAATCTAAATTATACCCAAACAGTTTTTGAATGAAAATGGGTCATTCAAATGTAAAAACACAAAATGGCATCACGGAAAAATGTTATAATAAATGAGGCTTTGATATGAAGAAGACTATCCATCAACTCGTGTCTTTGACTAAAATAACTTTAATAAACCTCAAAAATTAACTGGAATTAGATTCGCAACTAGAATGAAAAGACTTCTACACCAGCTATACCAGAAATATGTAATACCTAGAAATTTCAGATTCCGATTTTTAAAACTTACTACAATGGTAACTCTTCCTCGTGTGTCTTGAAATCAAATGACTTGGCAGGATATGACAGACACACAGGATTAGATTCACCAGTAGAATGAATATGAGAAGGCATTTGCATCGGCTATCACAGACCTACTCGCTGAAGATATTTCAAGTTTAAATTGTTTATAACTTATTGCTATCATGTCTATTCCATACAAGTCTTGATATCGAATGATTCAACTATATATCCTAGACTCTGATTAGATTCCTCAGTAGAATGCATATACGATTTCCAAATCGTGTTATTATAAAAATATGCATCATATTTTTTTAAAAAAAATTAGGTTTATAATTTATTTTCAATTAAGATTGAGAATGTATACCATACAAATCAAACCTTCAGGTTTTTGTTCTTGTTAAGTAGAAAAGAAATGTAATTGAAGATAAAAGTTGGTACCATTTTTCTTCTGAGTCGAGATTCGAGTGTTGGAATGCGAAAGTAGCAGATGCTTCATCGCCTTTTTGCGTGATGCTCATATTCACGAATGTAGAACCTCATTTGTTCCCTTCTTAACCTTAAATACGTTATCCATGTAAAAAAAAAAAACCCGAAAGAAGAATTAAAAAAGGAATGAAGAAAAGAAACAGTGTTCTTTACCAGTTAGAAAAGAATGAGATAAAGAAGAAAAACTCGTAATCAAATTATTTTTCACTTTGTGTGCTGAGGTAAAAGGAATTAGGGGTGGATGGACAAGAAACGACAAAATTAGAAGAGCTTCTCTAAAACTTAAGAAGGAACTAAAGCAACGAGCAGAGAAATTTTTTTAAAAAAAATGGAGTAATGTCATAAGCTTATTTTTTTAAATGAATATATATCGAGCAATTTTTGACATTTTATAAATGTTTAATTGCTAATAAAGTACTTCCATTTCTTTTTTGCTTTATTAGACGATTTTATTTAACTTCACATTTTTCATGTCTGTAAGAATGAAATATCATAATCAAATTTTTTTACTCATTTCCCCGTGTATTGAAGTTCTAGCACTTTGAACCATTGTTGATTCTCAATGATAAAAAGAATTTTAATAATTTTAGGTTCTTAAATGTAAATTGTTATAGTAATTTGGTTGAAAAACAATTTTTGAAAGGTGACGTTGTCTAGGAATTAATTTGAGAAATATTACTTTATTGACTCCGTGATATTTGGAACTATGAATTATGAAATATATTTAAAAAAGTAAAGAGTAGAAAATACTATATAAGAAGGGGTTTAAACTTTGTTTTATTAGTGTAATTGAATATGGTAATATTTTTTAAATCGAAAATTGAGATATATTGTAAAGAAAATAAGGCACAAAAATCTTATTATCAAAATCAATATTTTTTTTAAAAATATTCATTGGAAGTTAAAAAATATTTAAGACTTTTTTCTATAATAAGAAATTATAAGAATGAATTTTAAATCTTGAATGTGATTAAAATTCCAATTTACATAAAGTATTTCTATCAGAATCTGACGCTTTTACGGATTAGTTTTGACATTTATATTTCGATTAAAAGATTAACTAAAATTTGGGAGTAGAAACAAAATTTGTGGATATGCAGATCAACATTGCAGAAATAATTAATTCATTTTTTTTTTCATTTCTCTGAGAGATCTGAAAAATGAAAATTCGGAAAACTATCCAGATTTACTCTATTCTTAAACTCTTGCTTTCTGATTTTATTTACATCACTAAGCTAATTAAACTAGAACAATGCCGAAATATTTGTTCCTAATAATTACTTATCACAAAAATAATTTATCACTACTTGCTTCTAAGTATGTTTTAAATGCAACGAAATATCAAATGCGATAGCAAAAGGAAGAATTTTTTCCAAATATTTTGTTTTTAGAGAAAATTTTTTCCGTACAAATGTCTTGTTGCAAGATGAAAAGATGTTTTGAATCTACACTAAAGCATTTTTGAGATCCTGCTATTTTATATCTCGATACACAAAAGCTGACAATATTATTAGTAGTGTGAATAGTGTGAATGTAGGCTAAAAAGTTCGATTTGTAAAACGACATTTTATGCCACGAATATTCCAGAAAACATGAAGCACATATTAAAATAAACACAGCAATGATGTATACAAAAAACAACAATAATAGAAGCTCACAACACAAGCGTCTTAGAAAAGAAACATCTAAGATAGTTCGCTTCGTAATCAACATTTACAGGAAAATAAGAAATTAAGAAAAAAAAGAACGTTTTGCCTTTTGTTGTCCTCTAACAACGTATAAAAGTTTCTAGAAGGATCTTCAGATCTCGGATCCTAATACAAATAAAGCCACAATTCCTGCAATTTTCAGAATTCTTCCTTTTCTCCAGAAAATCGTCTAATGTTTTCAAGGCTTGGTTTATAGCCTTGACATCCATTAGGAATGATTTTATCTCTCTCGTTTCAGAGCTATGATATTATTGCAAGTAAAACCGATAAACATATAGCAAGTTATCAATTAAATAACAGTAATAGCATCATGTGCTATAACAATACTGCGAAGTATTTAACTATTTACCAATTGGTCTTACAAATGAAACTCGAGAGAAAGATTAATTCGCTTGTGCTCTTTGTCTTTATATAGCTTTCCAACTGAATCTCACTGAATTCTCCAGAAAAATCTCTAGATCTCGGTTCTTAAGAGAAATAAGATCATAATTCTGGCATTTTCCAGAATCTTCATTCCGGTCTTCATATTTATCAGCAAGATCGGAGATCAATGGCTTTATATACATTATAAATTTCAGTAAATATGTCTTTCCGATTAATAAAGCAAATGTGACAGTGAAACCTTTTTACAGTTTCGTAATAGTATTATAACCTCAACAGTACATTTAAGATGCATTGTTTGAATTTGTGTGGAATCTGATTTCCTGTCTGACGTCTGTCCAATGATATCCGAAGTCAACTCCACTCTCACTTAAGGAACAACACGTTGTAACAACTAATAAATAAATTAATATTAAATTACTCTAAAATGTGTAAATTGTCAACTACTGAATAAGATCAATAATTATTATATGAAAAAATAAGGTGGATAATTTATATAATATAAAAAATAAAATGAATAATTATTAAATACAAAACAAAGTAAAATTACCTAATGTCCTTTAGAAATAAGAGAAAAAGGAAAAATGTAAATTGAGATATTCAGTTCAAGTTTAGCTCATGTTAGAGTTATTTAAGTTGAACTACTCTCTTATCGAGAAATAAAACGGTTTAGACACTAAAATATTCACTTAACATTGTGATGCACAACATTATGGAAATACAATATTTTAAAAACAAACAAACAAAAAATACTTTCTGAGAAAACTGTTAGCAAATAAATAGAATTCAACGCAGTCTTTAGAAAAGCTTACACCTTTAGGCTGGCTTATAAAATATTTCGAAATCTCTGATATCCAGTTTCAATAACTACTCGCAATAATAATGAATTTAATGAAAAGAGTAAAAAGAATGTTGCTGTTAAAAGATTTTCAAGGACTGGAAGAGGATAATTAATAACAAAAGAAAGAGAAAGAAACTTTTTTGTGCTAAGTTTTTCTTTTATGTTTCTAAAATTGTCATTTTAAAGGGAGAATATTTCTTGGAATCTTGCATAAAATGCTAAACCTAATATAAGAATTACTAAAGAAGAGAAAAACTTCTCAAAATTATAACGTTTTATGACTTTTAATAAATTTGTAAATCTTCCATAAATATTTTTTTTAAAGTTTTAAATTATGAGTATTTTTTCACAGACTAAGAATAAAATTTTATACAAGTAAGTTATGAAAAATGGAATATCTGAGATAAAAAAGTAAAGATGATTATGGCTTTTTATATTAATGAATCATAAAGTATTTAAAAGATCGTATAAAAATATCATCATACAGCTATTAATCAATATTTGTTTATAAATATTTTTATCATATGAGAACATGATGTTGTTTTGGTTAGGGGGTTTTGAAGCTCGAAATAGCGTAGGAAATGAATAAAGTATAAAAGGCGATTTCCATCATCACGTTTTAATCGCATATATTTTTTTACCTGCTTTTACCAGTATTGCATTATTATTATGTATGCTTCTTTGAAAGCAGATGCATTTTTAAAAGGTTGACCCGCTTTTACTAGTATTACTTTATTATTACGTTTACTTCTTTGACAGCAGATGCATTTTTAAAAGATTGACGTAGAACTATGACATCATAGCTGTTATTTCATCTCAAAATCGGTCGAGCTCCAAAACTTTGTTCACCAACTAGAAAAATTAAAAATGAAAGTTTATATATATAAAGAGAGAGAGGAATAAAGACCGATAGAGAAATCTCGTGATTGTTTCAAACCGGTTTAAACTGGTTAATGACTAATTAACTAAGACAAATAATGACTTAAAAAAGAATAATGTTTTCACATGATAACTTGAAATTTGCGATTTCATTTTAATTTTAACTTAGTTTATTTTTTAATACTTTTGTTCTAGAGGATGTTTTAAAAGAAATACTTGCAACGTTATATCACCTATTGAAAAATTTGTGAATTATTAGAAAGAAAAGAAAATACATGTTGTATTTTATCAATACATTCCTAGTTTGAATTAGATAAAAAGAGAAACATTCATGGCGTTTTTTACATTTCCGAATGTATTATTTACAATTCTTTATTTTGACTTGTGTTTTTTTTCCTTTAGAATTATCGGTTTTTTAATTAACAATTTAATTTCAAAATCATCTATACTTATAAATAAAGCTCAATGTGTGTGTGTGTGTTGGCGCTCTACAGGCCAGGTCATTTGACCTACAGCTACCAAATTTGGTACATGTATACCTTAGAAGTCGGAAATGTGCACCTGGAGTCCCTTTTTTTGAATTTTTAATTAGAATTTTAATTATTAATTAGAAACTAACTTTCCCGCCAAAAAAAACTTCCATTTTCCCCACCGCCAAATGAGTAAGGCTTCAGTGTTTCCCCCCCCCCAACAGTAATGAGGCTAGGGTTAAAATTTTTCGGTCGATTATTTCAAACGATTCTGTTTATTTTCTTAATGTTTTATGCATTTAAAATTAAACATTGTTAATTAATCCATCTTTCAGATTCATTCTGAAGTACTTTTGAATTAAAATAACACAGAATAAAGGAAATTAAAAATTTCTAATCTGCATAGCGTTACCCCAACTGGCGTAGAAAAATTCACGCATTTGCTTTACCGTAACTGGCGTTCACAATTCACACATGTGCATTGCTTTCTGATTATTGACAAGACAACCATTATCAACGGATGATTTAAATTATTTTTAGGTTAATTGCATGGTTTTGTAATTAAATTGTATTTATGTTAGTTATATATTTTTCTTGTATATGCTTATAGTTTTAAGTACATCGTTTTTTAAGTAGTTTTTTTTAAACCTGTTTTCGACCGATTATTTTAAACGATTCATTTTATTTTTTAGTGTTTGATGCATTTAAAATTAAACATTTTTAATTAATCGATCTTTTCATGATGGATCTGAGAAAATTTTGTTGAAAATTCTTGAGATATTACATAAATTAAGAAATGTATTCTTTAGTGCCCATAAAAATTAAACGCTCAGTGACTCTGTTATCAGTAATCATATTATAAAAAAAATGTATTGTTTCAGTAACAAATATTGTTATATTAATTGCAGATTAATCATTTCCACTTTAATTTAAAGCATACATTCTACGGGAGGTAACAGAAAATTAGAGAGATACATATTACGTTATGACTGAAGGCCTTTATAATATTATGAGTGAATTATATGACTATCAAAATTTGAAGTTTTAATATATTTTGATGAAGAATCTATTAAATTTATCATGAATTTATAACCAAACTCAAAATCACTTAAATACAAGAATGAAATTTTGTAAATAGATTTATAACCAAACTCAAAATCACTTAAATACAAGAATGAAATTTTGTAAATGGATTTATAACCAAACTCAAATTCACTTAAATACAAGAATGAAATTTTTTAAATGGATTTATAACCAAACTCAAAATCACTTAAATACAAGAATGAAATTTAGTAAATGTATTTATAACCAAATTTCAGAATCAAATATTGAACTAAATCCATTCACGGAGCATCTGTTCGATTAAAAGTAAATTCGATAACTCTAAAACATAAAGAGCCGGATAGATGAAACTTGGTGCATAAGATTCTAAAATAAAGATTCTTATCAAATTGTGAACTAAGTCTGCCAAATAACTAATTTTCTATTTGTCTGTACTTTCGTGTGCATGTAAATCCAATACCGAATAAACACAACAACTTAAATTAATGAAATTAATTAGATTTTCTTGTGAATACAACTGTAATTTCTTGTCAAATTTTAGTATCAACCGGTTAGTAAAAAGGTATCCAAAACACGTATTCTCATGATAGATTTAGTAAAAATACTGGATCCAGGACAAAGATCTACCTTTTGTAAATGTTGTTCATCAATATCACGCAAGATATTCTCTTCCTATTAGGTGCACATTCCTAAAATCTAATACATATTCTTTCCAAATTTGGTAGCTATAAAGGAAACCGTAGAGTGATAGCGCACACAAATACATATATTTCATTTTAATACTAGAATATATAAATTTTTTTTAGTAAGTTTTACTAATTACTGACATATACATGCATATATAACCCTTTTGCATTTATATTTAGTAAGTTTACTTCAAAATGTGTTTTCTATAACAAAGCAACAATTACTGATTACAACAATTTACTAATTACAGAGCCGGTGTCCTGGTATAACGGTAGCGCGTCTTTCCCGTGATCTGGGCATCCTGGGTTCGAGTCCCGGTTCGAGCATGGTTGTTTTTCATCTGTTCTATCTGCGAGATGTGTAAATGTGCGCCCCTGTAAAAAGGGGCTGTGAAACCAAATGTGATGCGTGAGTAGCTAGACGTACTCTTGGCCATAGTTGGCGCTACTAAAAAACAAGAGACCCACCCTCGGCTTAAAATCGCTGATTTCGTCTGCGAACTTGTCTATGACGATTGCTAGTAGAAACAACAACAACTAATTACTGATATATACGTGCATATATAAGGTTTTTGCATTTATATTTAATAATTGCACTCCAAAATGTGCTTTCTGTAACAAGTGGTCCTTACAACCAACAATTACTGATTACAATCATTTACTAATTACTGACATATACGTGCATATTTAAGCTTTTTGTATTTATATTTACTAAGTTTACTTCAAAATGTGTTTTCTATAACAAGTGGTCCTTACAACCAACAATTACAAATTACAACAATTTACTAATTACTGACATATACATGCATATATTTGTTCTAGTAGAATCTATAAATTCATTATTCCAATCTTTAATTATGTTTGTAACATGTATACAAAACTAGATCATTAAATTTATTGACTTCTTTTACAAAAAACCTCTACAAGTATTGAGTCTCTATCTACCACCCAGTTACCGTTTAATTGATTACCAAACATATTTTTCATATCCAAATGGCGAAAGTCTATTAGAAGCCACTGTCAGAGTTGGAGAGGGGGCTTAACGAACCCCCATTCTTTCCCGTCCGACCGCGAGTCAAAGGATTAACCCTTTCGACACATCGATTAAGATGTTCGACAGTCAAAAGTTGCGTAATAAATTAATGCTTAATAAGAGATTTTCCGGCGAGGCTCACTTCGTTAGAATACGAGACATAATAATTTGGATCCTGATTTATTGCCTGAAATTCGCGGTTTTCGCGTCTAAATTGATGATCGGGGCCTCAAGTGTAATTTAGTTCGCCCGCAGCCCGGAACGTAATTGTGTGGTTTTAGTTCATGTTCGCCTTACATAAACGATGAAGCCCCTTAGTAGCTGATAATAAGCGACTTTAAAACGACGCGGGATTTATCAGGTAATGTAAATGCCTCGAATTTCAGAAAAGGGGTGTGCGTGAGCTCAGGGGCCTCATTTTCTCTGATAACTAATATGCCTTTCACTCAAAGGAGTCACAGCTATGCTGCTTAATGATTTTTTTGAGTAATTTTGGCATAAAATAGTTTATTTTTACTTCCTCATTTAAGAAGCATGCAAAGAAAAATTATTGTAATTGTCGAGAAATTTTACTTCGAGATTTTTAAGATCAATTTTCAGACATACGAGTCCGGGAAACACGTTTTTGGAACTATGTCTGTAGGTGTATCTATGGAAACAACTTGGGCTAGACGAATGACATTTGGTATGTGGCTTTTACGATGAATTTGTGAATTTTCATCCTATTCTCAAACACAGCTTTCTGTGTTTAGCTTTCTCTTTCTATCAATACGAATATTGCAGAAATGTTTTGCACTATATAAATGATATTTGAAACACAAAATTTGAATATTTCTATCAAATTTTGAACATAATCCCTTCATAAGAAATCTAAGTGTTTGTTTGGTTATTCGAATGTATGGAAACATGATAAAGATTTAAAGTAAGTAGCAAAACGGATAAAAATTTCGGAATTGCTAAATACATATTTCGCAGTTTAACTGTATATACTTATAGAATTTTTAACCAGCCAAAGAATTGACTGTCCGTGGATCTGCCTTTTCACATGCATGTAAACTGTAAAGCACATCGATGAAATTCGATGATATATGATATCTTGCGACTATAGTTCCATGTCAAATAGTGGTTTCATTGGTTAAAAAAAGGCACCCAAAATGCTAATTCCCAGGATATATTCAATACAAATTGCAAGATTCACGACAAAGATCTATATTTCCTAAAGACTGTTCGTCAAAGTCACGCAAGACATTTGTGTACTCACTCAATGTCCTCAAATACGATGTTTATTGGAAAATATAAGAGAAAGTTTCGATGAGATTACTCCTGGCTTCCTATAAAATAAATTTGTTAATTTTTTATTTTCGCCAAAATTCATTACTTTACGTTTTTCTTATAGTTAAAATAGATCTCATTTGTTATAAGCAAATTTTTAAAGTTATATCCACCTATGAATAATACTTTTTGTTTATTTTCGTCATGATTTTGCTTTTCAAAAGACAATGTTATGAAATATATGACAATGCCACTAGCAATTTTTTGTGTGCACTTATTTTGAAAGATAAACTTCGGATTATTTTCATCTGTTTATATATACTACGTTTAATTTATTATTTTCCCTTATTATTTTTCATTTATTAGAAATAATATTTTATGTACTCCTAATATATTTAAAAAATTAACAGTTTAATTTTGTTATTTTAATGCAATAGAAATTTTATTAAACATAATAGAATCAAAATTAAGTATTTCGCTTTTTATCTGCTTTAACCAAACGTATTTAAATATGCTAAGTAAAATGAATTGGTTACAAAATAACTTTTCTGTATGAAATAATCTGTAGCTTAAACCACGAGGTCGAATGAAATTAAATTTCATATACAAACTATTGAAATATTAGAGATTGGACAAGTGGACATTGAACAAATAGACAATGAACATACGAAGTTCATTGAAAATATATTTTCAACAATTTACGCTACAGTTACATTTTTATTTTGCTAATGTTACTTTTGTGTATAAAATATTCCTCCGATAAATTGTTTTGGTGGAATTCATTCTTTCATCTACCATTTTTGTATTTGAAATTTGGAGTCATACTGTAAATTAATTTTACATTTAGCTGCCACCAAATAGAGATTATTATTTGCTATATGGACAGTCTTTTCTTCGGAAACAAAATTATAAAACTAAAAAACAAAACATGTTTCATAATATTAGAATTAATGACTGAAAAAATTAAAATTAAAACTGACTGAAAATTTACGAGAACAAATTAAAGTGAATTGCTTAAATTTGATCTCAATTTTTTTTTTTTAATTTGTCAGATAAATTGGCACAGTATAGTAACAACTTCAAAATAAAAAGAAAAGCATAATTGCATCATAATTAATACTTGTTGCAGCTATTTTTATCACTTAATATTATGCAATCTTACGAATTTTCGCTTCTTATCATACAACGTGATAAGGACAATATATTCTAAATGACAAGTTGCCATATTTTTTAAACCTTCATTGCAAGTTTGTCCTTTTAATTAATCAATGGGTTCTCGAAATATTTGAAAACTTGATCTTTTCCAAGACGCGCACCAATAAACCATTTTTCATCGATTCGAAGTGGCTGTACAAATGCAAGAGCCTTGTCTGCCTTTGCACATCATCAGAAACAAAAATTAATATACTTACCGGAATCATGTTTTGCTTCTCTTCGACAAAGCCACGTGCCAAGCGACTCTTTGCAAAAGCATGATTTTCCAATTTACTTGATTAAAAGTGTCTGTGTAACAACTCCAGTATCTAAATCGAGACACTGCAGAGATTTTATGGGGTTTATTCAATGTTTTTTCTTTCTTAATGGAGTATTCTGTGATGTTTGACACGAGGCTAAATAGTGAAAGCTAAATGTTATTTTTTAAAATTAAAAATAGAATACATTTTTATCATTTTATTGTTTGCTTTAATCTTTTTTTTGTATGCTAACTTAGTAGTCTTGTTAATTTATTAGAAGTGTTAACCAATTTTGAGAAATTGGTTAATACTTCTAATAAGTTGGACAACATTTAACTTAACTTGGTTAACATTTTACTACATTAAATTAAATATTTTTTTTAAAATAACAATTGCAAATTAAATGTAAAGCATTCTAATTGGCAAGCTATGCATTCCAAATGGTGAATAAAATTGGCCAAATCAATTCCGTTGATGAAGCTGTGTCAAGATTTTTTATTTTGATATATATCTAAATATTGGAGGATCGTGGTGGACAGGCATTAATGGTGGAATTTCTAAGATTAGGGCTTTTTATAGGAAATAGCAATTTTCCAAGATGCAGAGTGAACAAGATTGTAGAAATCTGTTTCGATTTTATCCAACGTAAAGAACAGTAAAAAATAGTGTTTGAAATTTCTAGATTTCTAGATTGAGTGTCTAGAAAATGGATGGGGTTGGTGGATGGATTAATAAATTTTTTTATGAAATAATACTATTTAAGGAATACTACCTAAGGAAATAAGTAATTAGGGAGATTCTTTTGATATTTTTAATTAATTTAAATCTATTGAATAGCTTTTATCTAGAAATAATCTAATTCTTTCCTAATCACTTAACTGATAGTTTGACATGAGACTAAATAAAATATTTTTTTTTAGGAAAAATATATTGCTATTCTGAATTCTTTACATTATTTATCATCTTATTTTCCCCTTTAACCATTTATAAGTATTTCGAGAAAAACATTTCCTTTATGATATAATTATGTAGGATCTACGCAGAATATTTCAGATTTATTTCCTTCCTTTGGAACTAATTTACCTCTTTTCTATATTCTCTAGCAGACAGTTTGTTTTCTTATTCTATTCAGTATCTCCAAATCTGATGAATAATAAAATATTAGAGAATTTAATACATAAGGAATAAAAATAAACGAGATAAAAGATAAAATAATAATAAAAAAAATGAATAAGAGAAAATTTTGACGACAGAATATTACCATAGATCTTACTCGCAAAATAGATTCTAGCCCTTCCATTTTGTATTAAGAAAATGTTTAATATTTTAGTCTGCAATTTTAAATTTAAATATCATTGACGTGTTTGAACAATTTTTTTTGAAAACGTTACTAAATATTTTTATAATGCCAATTCAAGAATGAATATATATAGTAAAACAGCCAATAAATATTTATTTCCTAAAGAACACATATTTATATCAAATTCCCTCTGCATTGTGATCGTGAATGGGCAAATTAACGCATCATGAGCTCAAATCAATCCAAAATAGGCATCAAATTTTAGTATAAGATAACTAAACACAGCAGGCTTATTTTCATTTAAATATATTTAAAATAGAATTAAAAAAAATATTAAATAACATGCAGTTCGAAAATCTAAAAAAATGAATGACATTTTTCAGTATTAATAAATATATATTACTGCTCAAAAATAAATGAAAATAGTCTTCGCAGACGCACAATACTTTCAAATATTGCATTGTAAATTTCCTTATCATTTGAATAAAAAGAATTTTATATATGTACACCAACATTTAAAAGAAAAGTCAATTTTTTGAAAAATGTACCAGTTTTTCAAATCAATATACTTTATACTGTATGAAACAATGGAATGTCTCCGATTTATAATACAAATATTGAAAAATTTACTTTTTGACTGTACATACTTTTCGAATTCTATTGAACTAAATCTTAGCAAAAATACATTAAGTCAAATTATTAAGGCTTAAAAATATCCAAATTCTTTGTGAAAAAATGAAAATTAATTTCTTAGGAAGTTATTAATTTAAACAATATAAATATATAAAACATGTTTGTAAAAGATTATGGTATAGAGCATAGATAATATTTATAATATTTTTGTAATGAAATTAACATTTCTATTTTTTTCCTTGGAAAGGAAAATTATTATTCAAATTAATACTTTACTTTTAGAAAATAAAATAATTCGAAAGCTTAGTTATAAAACGAATAATATTTTGGTTCTTTAAGTGATCTACTGACTGTGAAATATAACTACCTACAAAGATAAAATACATATATTTCCGAAATTTTTTTTAAAAATAGCGTCAATATTTATTTATTCAACTTCAAAAGGAACAGCAATCCATTTGATGTTAGTTCGAAGACTTCAATTTCACTTTTCTGCCTGAATTGAGAATGACGGTACGGGAGGAATTTCGCACCAAACATGCAAAATAAGGATACTTCTGCACTTTATTAAGACCTTTTGATGTACAGCAAAATAATGAAAACGAACATATGACTTTCAATATTTTATATATCTGTTCTTAATGAACTAAAAACAGAGCGTCCCAAGTCGCAAATGTTTGTTTGATATTTCGTTTTATTTTTTAGCTAAAACGCCAAGATTAACATAAAATATCAATGGACTCGATGATCAATGATCAAGTAAAATAAATAAAATAACAAATAATCAGTTTCATAAATTTATTATTTTATTTAGTGCACAGAAAAGAAGCACAAGCTAAATAAAATATAAAACGATACTTTATATCACGATCACTTATGTACGAAGGAGAAATACAATTAACTACATATAGGCATAATTATAAATATACTATCCGCCTTTGACGACCATATAATTTACCAGGAATATTGGTTGTGTTTAATTTTAATAAAATATCTTATGAATAATTTAATATTCTTGGTTAACTCATCAAAGCATTTTAAATATTGTAAATTTTGACAGAAGTGTATCTATTGTGAAAGACGTATTATTTTAACTTTCTTACATCTGTACAATTTATTATTTGTATAAATTCTGAAATGGAATCGAGTCCGAGGCATTATAAAGCCGTTAAAAACTTAAGTGCTGTGTAATCTTTTCCTAATTGCACATTGCCTTTAAGGTTAATGAAAACTCCCTTTCTGCTTTCTCATGCAAACTGTACAGATAATAAAGCATAATTGCCATTCATCATTTTTTAACAATGCAAGAAGATACCTATATTAAATAACGAATATTGATATCTATTGTTATGAATTAAACAAAATAAAATTTTCAAAAAATTTTCGCAATTTAGGAAAAATTTATATGATAAATAAATTGGATTATCAAGTAGAAAAATTTGATAATTTTAAATTGGTGTAAATTTCGCGAGTTTTTACGGAAGACAGCAAATTCCAAATTTCTAATTTCCAACTTTTAAATTTTCGAAAAGGTCGTTGCAAAATAATAATAATAAATTTTCTTCAAGAACATTTGAAATTTCTTTATATGGAGAGTACTCTACATTTCAAACAGCCAGTTGCAGAAAACATATTCCGACTACTTATCCTCTCCAGAAGTGAGCTCTTGCTTATCTTCCAAATCTCAACTTTCCTTTCTATTAGTACTATATAACTGCATTTTCATGTTTTCATGCAAAGTCGTTAATTCTCCATTTGCTTAATCAATTATCAAGCGTTATTAATAACCCTACCACTAACATCATGAAAGTATTTGCTGTTATTCCAGTTTTCTTCTTATTGCCGTTAAGTAACATTTTCCCTCTTATTGCTACTGTCAGATCTAAACCTACATGATCATGGAAGTATCATCAACTACTGATATACGAGTTTATTTCTATCGCAATCTAATTATAAAGTAAATAGAATAATTATCACAGAAACTTGCAAGCCGTTTCAACACGCACGCACACGCACGAAAGCATGCGCACACACATACACGCGCACACACACATGCACTAACACACACACACGCACACGTTAACGGAAAAATTCAAATTTTTGGCATCAAATATTCATGTTTAATTTTACCACAAAATATGCGTATGACGCATTTACAATTTATCTTATCTTATACTTAAATATATAAAAAAAAGAGTACTTTAAAAGGGTATTGTAATAATAAAAAAAGTATTGCATATAATAAAAAAGTATTGAATAATATAAAAAAAGAGTATTGTATCGTATAAAAAAAGAGTAATATTGTAGTATTGTAAGAAAAAAGGAGTATTGTAAGTAATACATAAAAAACAGTATTGTATATAAATATATAATAAATAATGAGTATTTTTGTACATACAAAAAAGTATTGTAAGAGCAAAAAAGCTCTCCAGTTTTGACATTTTTTACCTCCTCCTCCTTCAGACCTCCTATCCTTGACTGCTATTAAATTTTGAAATCTGTCTGTTCTGCTGTCTGAATATATGAGCACTCTATTATTGAAAAAAATCTAGATAAGCAAAATTTAGTACACAGGTTTAGTGTATAAAATGCTGGCGAGTATTAAATTTCCAACAAATTCCGGTAACAGCGTGGACCATTTCTCCACCCCTTGTCAGATTTTGTTCCTCTGATCGAAAACATCGGAAATGTAGCACCGACAATGTAATCCTTGTTACATTTTCAACCAAATCTGTCAAACGGTGGACTGTCTGTCGGACTATACTTCCGCATACTTATTACGTTTCTGAGGTACTAATTTTATAACTTAAATAAATGAAATTTGATATATGACCTTGTAATGATAATTGTAATTTTTGATAAAATTTTGAATTTAGTACGGGGAAAAAAATCCAAAATACTGTGAAATAATCGAGTGTGCGATTATCGGATATTTATATTTTAATCATATTCAATGATTAATCTCAAAAAATCGCCAAAGATTTCACAATAGATTCAGTAAAAATGCCACATACACGCGAAAGATCTATACTTGGTCCTTTTCACCTAAGTCTGCAAGATTGGGTGGCATAGCATTTTTATTAGAGGATATGGAAAAAATTTTAGGATGGCCACTGGCACTTGTTTTTTGTCTGCCCTTTTATAAGTTATAAAATAAAAATAATAAAATAATTTTAGAAAGTTTTTTTTTATTATTTAGAAACTGCAGTATTTCGAAAAATTTGTTTTTACTCTTTATCACAGCTTTACCATCTCCTTCGAAAATAATAATTCATTTCACCTGTTTTTACTTCTATTGTTTTCTATGTTTTTAATATTTTTATTTATTATTTCGTGGTGTTCTGAATAAAAAAAGTATTAAAAAAGTTTTATTCAAGCATAAATATCTCTTAAATATACAATTAGTATGAAATTGGTCTTTTAATAAATTTTCACTACTGACAGGCAAGTGATATTTTGCAATAAAGAAAACAGAGATTTTTTTAAAGCAAATTTCACGATTAAAAGTATGGAAAGAAACCAAAAAAGAAAAATATATCTTCTTTATAGTTCTTTGCTTTTATTTTAATTAACGAGAAAAAAAAGAATAACACTAAGTGATCGCTAGTTTACGAGGTGCATACATTACGAGGTGCACTTGAAAATAAAGTCTGACATGCAACGTGGTTAATTTTATTATTTGAAAAGGTCTGAATAAAAAAGTGCTAACAAATGACAGATCAGAAATTGTTTTTGTTGTAGTTCAAGCAAATGTATAATGCTGTCAACAAATTAGTAAGTAAGGAAATGATGGGGCATTTTATGTGAAACAATAAAACGTTCATACATGTTACAATTTCTTTTTTAAATATTCTAAGATTTCGGTCTTTATGTTAAGGTTTCAAAATGATTAAGAAATATTGTAGAATTTTATCAAAATTTTATTTCGGCTTTATTTATTTGCAATATCTTGAATTAAAAGCCTTCCTTAAAGAGGATATTCTAAGAACAATGTAAAAAATGTATATCTAATAATAAGGGAGAACGTCTGAGAGTGTTGCCACTCAACAGACCAGACTGCCTTACCAAAAATAATCAAATTTGATATAAATATATTTCGGAGAACGGGAACGTTAATATAGAAGAGCTTTATTAAAATTGTAATTAATTAAAAATTAAGAAATTTCGGCATTTTTTCCAATAACTTTTGAAATATTATTCAACAAAAATTATTTTAAATGGTTTCAAAATTCAAAACTTAATCCTTTGAATGGTGTCAATTTATTTGTCATTTAATTTTTTCGTAAAATTTTGAAAATTTAAAAAAAAAAACTTTTTTTATTAAATTTTGAATTATAAATTTAATTGTAGATTTGAAACTCAAATTGTCTTCAATATTTTCCAAAATATTTAGATGACTGATTTTTTTCTACTGAGGAAATTTGAGAAAGAAAGATTCTGCTAATAATCTGCGAGGCTTGGCATATGAAAGTATATTACAACATGAGACTACACGCAATTAAAAAAAATAGATAGAGAAAATTCAGGTAATTAAAATGGATAATTCAGGTTAAAATAGATAATTTTAAAATAGATAGCTCAGACAATTTTCAAATAGTACAGTAGTCTCATGAGGCATGACTCCATCTGGAATATTCATTATATAATAAATATAACAGGTGTGTGGTGTCTAAAATAATACATTTTTGATGTCTGCACATTTTACTACTTAAATATATACTGTATCGAGAGAATCAAGATCATGAAATTATGCTGGGCAGATTTAATTGAAAATGAACGCATCCAATATTTTCGACAAACTAGGTGATCGCCAAATATGGCTAGTTAGGTACAAATCAGAATATATTTGGCCATAAAAATATTTTTTCACTTATCGATATAGATTTTATATAAATTACACCTTTTTAATCATCCGAAAGGATTTTTTTCTTCAGTTATCCCCCATTTACTTTATCTATGCTGTTGCGTTTTAAACAAAGGTTCCATCATTCAATATATCATTGTGGTTCTTCTATAGCTTGAAAATATAGAGTATTCCATTTTTAACTGGGAAGTATTAAAAGTAACTACTTAGTTTCACCTTTTTAAAGCATTTTATGCTGTGTTCTTAAGTTTTTGTTTTTATAATCGTGTATTTGTGAAGTGCTTGCATCAAAATACTGTTTTTTATCAAACTTATTGCATTATTTGGAATTTTAGTGCCTTTTCTATCCCATAGAACTTGTGTATGTTTAGGGATTCAGAAACACATTTATATCTAAACCTTGTTTACAAGATATATAATTGGCTTTTAATAAATTGACTTTAAGTTGCTTGAAATCTAAATAGGGCCTCTCTCTCTCATTATTAAAATTGATATAAGAATAAAATCAAAATGAATTATATAAAGATTATAATATTACTAAATTTTTGGAAATATGAAGTTTGTTAGTTGTTGTTGAAAGGAAACAATTGCGTGCTTAATTTTTAATACTGGCAAAAGATTGTGATTGAATTCTTTGATGAATAATGAAATTCGTTTGAATATTACAGCCGTACTTTTATAAAAAGTTGTATTTCAACTTAAATTTAAAATTAAAGAGGAAGTTGTACGGAAATGAAACAAATAATCTGTTTTTTTTCTCCAGTTTTTTATATAGCATAGAAATTATTTTTATCAGATATGATGCAGCAGATAGACCTTAAAGAAGCTCTCGACATTTTTTATTTTTATTTAAAATTAATTGTTCGACTTTACAAAGTTGATATTGATATTCCGCTTGCTTTGAAGAGTACATGAGCAAATTTCATCAAGATTAACCAATGACTCCAGATCTTTGTAAACATATAAACAAACTTTCAGCTTAATATATAGATATATATTATGATGTATTAATATTTGCACCAAAAATAATAGTATAATATGAAGTGAACTAAAATCAAACCCTTACAGATTTTATTATTTCATTTGGTTTTCTATAAAAGCAACATTTTCAATATACTTTCCCTTTATTTTCTAATAGAATTATTATGAAATAATATCTCATTCCGACATATTAAAGGCCAGGACCGATTGAGAACATATTCATGATCTGACGGAGCACTAAAATTAATTCGAAATTCATCATAGCTCTAAAAACATTATTATAAAATGTGTTTAAAATTAAATTATTAAAATTTAGTTAATAATTACGTTAACATCATTAAAATACCAAATTTTTTCAAAATCACGCCACAGTATTTTGTTAAAATCAGAAAAAAATTATAGTTTAATGTAAAAATATGAATCATTCATATATATATTATATATATGTAGGCATGTAATGATCTACGAATTTAGCAGAAAAAAGTAATTTAACATTTAACTTGTACAAAAAGTAAAGAGATTTTATCATTTCGTTCAACTTTCCACAAAATCACCACTGATGGGGAAAAAACCCCCCGATTCTTTGATACAAGCACCTTTACTCTGACATATTAGAGGCCAGAGTCGATTTATCAGAAAAAGGTTGAAAAGTTGTTTCTTTTATACTGCATTCTTTTTTCTAAACTTCCATTTTTCTCATCTCGGCTTATGTGGTGAAACGCAAACAAACAATGCAGCCTAAAGATTGCCATTTCAAGAAGCCAGGGGAAGGGGGAAAAAAAAGAAAAGAAAAAGAACAAAAGATGAAGAAAGAAAGAGCTAAGAAAATGGCGGTCCTCTTAAGATGAGGCGGGGAACTTGACGAATGCCCGGCGGTGTCTTGAGGGAGCATAAACCAGCAGATTTCACGGCTGTTAGTACATTCCTTTCCCCTTGAAGCTCAAATACCGATAAGATCCCTACTAACTCAGGCCATCACTGGAGACAGTTCGGCCGGAAGAAGAAAATGTTGTCCATCTTGGTAGAAGGGGTGCTGGGGTGGGGAGGGAGCAGTAGATAGTTCTCTAGACGTGAGGGGATGATGTGGTTGGTGGATCAATGGCGTTTAATCTTCGGCATGCCAAGAACACCATCGTTCCCGGTTTCAGCTTGTTAAGAGGGAAAGAAGGTGTTCTCTATCCACAGGTTTCATAAATGGCGAAATGCAAAATCAGAACAATTAAATGAACTTCCGTAGATTTGATCATCGGATTAAGTTATTTTTTAAGTTATTTACTTATTTATTAAGTCATTTACTTATTTATTACTTAGTTATTTATTTAGTTATTTACTACACTCTTATTCATATTTTAAAGTATCTATATGATATGATCATTGTAAATAATTGGTTATTAGTAATACTAACCGGTCATTATTAATAATAACCAAATAAGCCTGTTAAAATGAATAATTTATGAGCATCTATCACATTAACCGGTTATTATTAATAATAATTATTTAAATTTAGTCAATGTCAGTTTTTCGCGGGTTTTTTAAAATTTTTTTTAGGTAAAACCATTTTTGTTGTTTAGGTAACTTAACCGAAAAAATTATATGTAAAGGATGCTTAAATAGTGTTTTTTTAAAAACACTATTTAAGCATTCCTTACATATAATTTTTATTAAGAAAACATACCGTTTAAATCTATACATAGTCGTATATATGGGGACCCCCCCCCGAAATCTTCGTGCGATTTCCGAATTCTGTATCACACTTCTCAAATCCAGAGATCATGGTACCTCCAGAAAAAATTAGAGGGAACATTGATTGATCATCTCCCCCCCCCCCAAATATTATCTACTATATCAACTGTTAAATCCATCCGTTTTTTTAATGCTTCAAAATATCTTTTCCCCCCTTCCACAGAGACTCCCGGAAAAAAGGATGAGATACTTCCTGGATCTGATTGGTTGGATCTCACCACCCTGGAGGGTACACAAAAGGTAGGGGATCTGGCTCCCCCCATCGATGACGGGATGTACTTTCTTCGGGAAGGGTTGTACCATGGCCGGTGATGACCCTTAGGACTCAACCACATTTACCGCCAGTGTTGCTGTTGCGGTGGTCCGCTCATTAAGTTTTTCTTAGAGATAGATATTGGGATTGTTCAATGTCTTATCCCCCCCCCCAAATAAATAAAAATACAAGAAAATTAATTATAAAATGAAGTAAAAGAAGTTAGAAAAAATATCATAGAAAAACTTCATAGCAAGTTTAAAAATCATGTACAAAGATGCACACCCATGTTCCAATCCCATATAAACCGCTTAATCAAAGTGCCCAAATTTCATTGAGAATTATTAATAATAACCGGTTAGTATTAATAATAACCGATTATTTACACTGACCGTAACATTATATATATATAATGTCGAATGGCAACAGTGAAATGTAAACAAAAACTTTTTCACTGAATGTTTTGTTAAAATTTCACGATGTGACTCGCTACCCCTCGGCCAGGACGCCGGAACACCAGGGTTACAATCTGTAATTAAAAAAAAAAAATCTGTTACTCTTCAAATATTTGACTGTAATATATTCTATTAATTATTGAGTGATATTTCATCACCATGCATAAAAATACAGAAAGAGGCAGGATGAAAAAAATCGTCATCATCTTAAAATTCATGATAATATCAGAAAATTAAAAAGAAAGTATTATATGTATTGATAAAAATATTTTAATCAAAATAGAAGCAAGTTTATAAAAATTACTTATGGTAACTCAACTTAATAATTCATTTTCTTAATTTCATATTATTCAAGTTAAGGTAAATTCAAATATTGAAATAATATTTTAAAATTAGTGATAATATTTATGCAAATAATTATTTTATAAATGTTAATTTTATGACACTAGTAGAACACAGATATTGTACAATACTGTATGACCGTGATCAATATTCGCAATATTGTATAATATTGTGGAATATTGATTAATATCATATAATATCGCACAGTATTGGGCATCATTTTATGCTACTTGGGGATAGAAACTTTCCAATCTTAATTCAACAGAAAACAGTGTTCTACTTCAATGTCTGTTTCAATGCTACATGTCATGTGGAAGTTCCTGCAACTAGAAAGATTTATTACCTTCAGAGGGAATTCACTTTGTCCGTAAATTCTTCCAACTTATTCTTCAATAGCTGCTTTTCAACTAAAGATCCAGCATAAAAATTGCTTTTTTCCCAAAGTTTTCTGTTTTTATAAGGTGTTATTACTCCCAGAGGGCATTTTACAATGTTTGTAAATTATTTTGCTCTACAAAATAGCTTTTTACCAAAATATTTCCATGTTGAAATTGTCGTTTTTGGATATTTAAAATTACTGGAAAGATTTATAGATCAGCAGCTAATTCTTCAGAAAAGCAAATATCTTTTACGAAAAAATTAGAACATATTTAACGCAACACTAAAATTTTATAACAGTGGCTTCTAATAAATGCTTTCTTTTGTTCAAAAAATAATTTTCCAACATAGAAAATGTTACTAGTGTTTGAAAATCCTTTTCTCTTTTTATAAAAGGCTGTGTTTTAGAAAATTCCTGAAAAATTTTAATTTGTGATTGCATTTATATTAATTTAAAAATTTTAAATAAAAGAATTCAAACTGAAATAAAAAAAGTAATTACAAATCAAACAAATAATCAAAATAAGCTATAATTTTACTTTTATTTTTACACACATGCTTTTTGTTAAAGCAGATAGTATTCTTAAATTTTTTTGAAGATCTGAATTAGTTCATTTTTGAGCTTTCTATGATAAAACACTCATTACTTCTAGAATTTGAATTAAGTCAATTCATCGAAATTTTGATTCCATTAAGTGTCTTTCTATTGATCTGTATTTGAATTTAAGGAAAATCTGATTTCATGAATACATGTTATTAATAAAATGAAAAAAATAGAGACGAACAACTTGAAAATATTTACAGCAAAAGGAATCTACTCTTTAATTCACTAACAAAAGTGAATTTTAAAATCATTTTCTGATAATCTGATTTATTTATTGATATTTGGGAAGAAATCCTGAAAGAAAGAAAGAAAAAAAAATAAAAATGGAAAAATATATCTGTATCTGTCAATTTTTAAAGTTTATTTTCAACAGAAAAAGCTGACATTTTATTTCTACAAAAAAAAGGCAGAAACAGAATAAACCAATCTTACTAATTTCAAAATTCCCAAAGTAATAATCTATTTATTTTCAAATTAATTTTTGAAAGACTACTATACAATATCATTATTTGGCAACTAAAAATTTGAGCTAGAAAATGAAGGCATTCCTTATTAAGCAAAAGACAAGCAAAAATTTGAAAAGTTTCGTATTTAATGATGCCCATTAAAATATTTGCAGAAGTATTGATCTTTTAATTATAACACAAAAATCTGCAAAATGACCTACCGCTTGTTTCAGTATCATGAGATTGCCACTGTTCCGACGATGCTAATTCGGTGAAGGGTTAGATGAGCGCATATGTGGAATTCTTCCTGACTGTTTTTCTTCCTATTAGATACTTTTTCGTTCCTCTTTTTTTTTCACGTGCATACCAATGCCTTGTAGTTTCTGACCGTACTAATTTATCTTATCTAAAACTGCGTATTAATTGCTTATATCGAAGTTCCAGTGGTCAAAAAACTATCAGAAGTAGCAGGAAGACTATTTTATTTAATATCATTAAATGTGACAGAGACGTGTGCCTTTGTTAATCTCAGAATATTATATAAAAAAAAACAATTCAATAACAAATAGAAAAAAGTGTTTTAAGTAAAAAAATATTATTCTTTTGCAAAAAAAAAAAATCACAATGTTTAAAAACAGATATATTTTATTTATCTATCATAATTTAATGTGTTAGCCTCTTATAGAAATAAAAATGGTTTTTTATTTTGAAATAGTATCTTTTTTTGACATATTATGAGTTACCACAGTTTTTTTGTGTCTTAAATCGCCGTATAATCTGCATTCACATTATAAAATACCTTCTTTTCAACTCTACTTTCACCCCTATTTTGACTAAGTAAACGAACTCTCACGCATTTGCAAAAGCGGGGATACTTTTTGAATATGAGATCGAATAATACTTTTTTAATACTGCTTTTCATCAAACGATGCTAATTTTATAAGTTAAAGGCCGAGATCTTTATTTTGATATTTCC
>JAPMOR010021775.1:510-20809 GCA_026543865.1 Argiope aurantia
TGTGTGTGTGTGTGTGTGTGTGTGTGTGTGTGTGTGTGTGTGTGTGTTGGTGCTCTACAGGCCAGACCATTCAACCTACAGCTACCAGATTTGGCACGTGCGTACCTTGGAGGCCGGGAATGTGAACCTGGGGATTATTTTTTCGAATTTTTAATTAGAATTTTATTTATTTAAAAATTAAGCGAAATTATGGCGTGATTCTGCTATAACATCCGAAAATATTACCGCACAAAAAAGATTTTTACATGAAGTTAAAGATCAAAAATTTATCTTTTAAATGATACCAATATTTTAACCTTAAATTAAATTTGTATTTCTAATGATTTTTTAAATAAATATTTTAACTATATTTTTCGACAATTTTTTTCGTACAAAATAAAAATAAAATTTAAGCTGCATGAGCACGTTTCGCATTCATGGAAAAAAATCAGCTTTTTACAGTGTTGCCATCACATTGATTAAAGCTCCAATTAAAAATTAATTAAATAGTTTTGGAAATGAAATCTGCAGAAATATAATTTTCGGCACATGTTTGTAGGAAATGAAACACATATGAAATATTATTTTTTTTCTAAAAAATAAATTCAAGAAAAATTATTTTATGATCTTTTGCACTCTCTATACAGGGTGTTTATTTAGTCCCGGACCCATTTTGATGTTTAATAACTCATAAAATAATGAAGATATAAACAAACTTATGGCATTTATTGATGGAATAACTCATATATTTTCCTTTTCAGGTTTGAATATTTTTACTTTTGTAAATATCGTCTGCGCGTGTTTTTAATTTCAGATAATTTCATTTTCCAGTCTAAATATTTGTACTTTTCTAAATATCGTCTGCTTATTAATTGCATTTTTCTCTCTTTTGTTTTTGGCAACTATTGAAATTTTATGTTCACATTTGATGTGTTTGTTCCATGTAGCACTTTTGTATGTGATGTTTTATTCGAGCGGATATTAAGGAGAATGCATACACCACAAGAGAAAGCACAGATTTTATGGTGGTCATAGAGTTAATTTCCATTCAACTAAATCACTGACTTTTAAGAGTTAATTTCCAATCACTTAAACTGACTGATTTATGAAAATTTGAATATCACTATTCAATAAAAAAAGGATAATTTTAGATTTTCTATCGATCGCTTCAAAGAAAATACGCCAATCAGCGCGCAGGTTTCTCAAGATTAATTGGACTAAGATTATGAAAATGTTGAGTTTTTCTAAATTTTTAACATTCAAACCTTCATAAATAAATCTTTGTTGATCGTGGAAAATAGAAACATTGATTCATTTATTTAAAATTTGGTGTGTCTAGAATATTTTTCACAATATGATACCTTACTGCATTAAATTTAGACTTCATAATTTTTGAAATATATTTATAGGCCGGAACAAAATATTATTATTGATTTCATTTCAATCCTTTTGAAAGCAAAACTAAAAACTGAATTTTATGCTGAATCTGAGAAATTTTTGTTGAATTATTGTTTGAGATATTACATAAATTATGAAAAATATTTTGTAGTTATCATAAGACTTAAATACAGAGCGATTCTGTTTGCAATACTCTCATTCAATAATAATAATAATTAATAATAAAGATGATAAATAAAATAAAACACTTGATTTTATTAAAAAATATCTTAATATTAATTGCAATTTCATCATTTACATTTTAAATTAAAGTTGAAGTTTTGCCGGAAATGACAACAAATTTGCAAAATATATATAGTAAATTGAACGAAACGATCCAAACAGTATAAGTTTGTTATGACTATCAAAATTTGAAGATTAAAAATGTTTTGTTTGAGAATCCCTTAAGAGAGCAGTTACTTAAAATATTTAATTGAAAATTGTAGCGAGCGGTAATACTGGCGAAAGGCTGGTCACGAAAGGCGGCTAGTACTTATAATAAAGCTGAATGTGCGTGTGTGTGTGTGTGTGTGTGTGTGTGTGTGTGTGTGCGTTGGCGCTCTACAGGCCAGACCATTCAACCTACAGCTAAAACCCTCGGCACGTGTATACCTTGGCGGTCGGGAATGTGCACCTGGGGGTTATTTTTTCGAATTTTTAATTAGAATTTTTTTTATTTAAAAAATAAGCGAAATTATGGCGTGTTTCTGCTATAACATCCGAAAATATTACCGCACAAAAAAGATTTTTACATGAAGTTAAAGATCAAAAATTTACCTTTTAAATGATACCAATGTTTTAACCTTAAAATTAAATTTCTATTTTTAATGATTTTTTAAATAAATATTTTAACTATATTTTTCAACAATTTTTTTCGTACAAAATAAAAATAAAATTTAAGCTGCAAGAGCACGTTTCACATTCATGGGAAAAAATTAGCTTTTTTCAAAGTATCACATTGATTAAAGCTCCAATTCAAAATAAATTAAATCTTTTTGGAAATGAAATCTGCAAAAATAGAATATTCGGCACGTGTCTGTAGGAAATAAAACAAATCTGAAATATTATTTTTTCTAAAAAATAAATTCAATAAAAATTATTTTATCATCTTTTACACTCTCTATATTATTAATCCAATAAATCAGTTTTATTTTAAGACAAGTTTTTTTTAATATGAACAGGATATCCATTCAAATCAGGGCCACACAGCTAATTTGTAAACCTTTAGTAAGACACAGATCTGCTAAAATGGTCTAAAGGGAAAATGATTATATTTTATGTAACTTGATTCAATAAATGCTCTAATAAATAACGAATTTTTTATTTTATATAAAGCTTCTGCTGTGGAAATCTCGATTAACAAAATGTTCTTGAAACACTAATATTTTAAATAAAAAGAGTTAATTTCCAATCAACTAAATCAATCACTTAAATTTACTGATTTATGAAAATTTGAATATCACTATTCAATAAAAAAAGGATAATTTTAGATTTTCCATCGATCGTTTCAAAGAAAATACGCCAATCAGCGCGCAGGTTTCTGAAGATTAATTGGCCTAAGATAATGAAAATGTTGAGTTTTCTAGATTTTTAACATTCAAAACTTCATAAATAGGTCTTAGTTGATCGTGGAAAATAGAAACATTCATTCATTTATTTAAAATTTGTTGTGTACAGAATATGTCTCAGAATATGATACCTTACTGCATTAAATTTAGACTTCATAATTTTTGAAATATATTTATAGGCCGGAACAAAATATTATTATTGATTTCATTTCAATCCTTTTGAAAGCAAAACTAAAAACTGAATTTTATGCTGAATCTGAGGCGTTTTTGCTGAATTATTCTTTGAGATATTACATAAATTATGAATAATATTTTGTATTTCACATAAGACTTAAATACCGAGCAATTCTGTTTGCAATACTCATATTCAATAATAATAATCTATATCTATATCTATACTTATAAATAAAGCTCAATGTACGTGTGTGTGTTGGCGCTCTACAGGCCAGGTCATTTGACCTACAGCTACCAAATTTGGTACATGTATACCTTAGATGTTGGGAATGTGCACCTGGGGTCCCTTTTTTTGAATTTTTAATTAGAATTTTAATTATTAATTAAAAACTAACTTTTCCGCCAAAAAAATCTTCCATTTTCCCCACCGCCAATGAGCAAGGCTTCAGTTCTATTTTTTTTTTTTTTTTTTTTTTTTTTCTTTTTCTCAACAGTAATGAGGCTAGGCTTAACATTTTTCGGCGGATTATTTCAAACGATTCTGTTTATTTTCTTAATGTTTTATGCATTTAAAATTAAACATTGTTAATTAATCCATCTTTCAGATTCATTCTGATGTACTTTTGAATTAAAATAACACAGAATGAAGGAAATTAAAAATTTCTAATCTGCATAGCGTTACCCCAACTGGCGTAGAAAAATGCATGCATTTGTGTTACCGTAACTGGCGTTGAAAATTCTGATTATGTTCTGATTGTTGACATGACAACCATTATCAAAGGATGATTTAAATTATTTTTAAGTTAGTTGCATGCTTTTGTAATTAAATTGTATTGATGTTAGTTATATATTTTTTGTATATGCTTATAGTTTTAAGAACATCGTTTTTTAAGTAGTTTTTTAAACCTGTTTTCTAACGATTAATTTAAACGATTCATTTTATTTTCTTAGTGCTTGATGTATTTAAAATTAAACATTGTTAATTAATCGATCTGTTCATGATGAATCTGAGAAAATTTTGTCGACAAATTCTTGAGATATTACATAAATTAAGAAAGATATTCTTTAGTGCCCATAAAGTTTAAACGCTCATTGACTCTATTATCAGTAATCATATTATAAAAAAATGCTTTGTTTCGGTAAAAAATATTATTATATTAATTGCAGAATAAATTCTTTCAACTTTAATTTAAAGCATAAATTCTACGAAAGGTAACAGAAAATTAGAGATATACATATTACGTTATGACTGAAGGCCTTTATAATAGTATGAGTGAATTATATGACTATCAAAATTTGAAGTTTTAAAATATTTTGATGAAGAATCTATTAAAGTTGGAATTGCGTAAAATATTTAATTATTAAAATTTAAACGAACATTAAGATTGTTGAACCGGCTGATCTCCAAAGGCGGCGAGTTATAATAATAAAGCAGAATGTGTGTGTGAGTGTTGTCTCTTTTAAAGAACAAGCTGTTGGACCAATAACAACAAAATTCGAGAGCAAATGTACTTTGGTAGGTGATAATAGGGATCTTGGATTTTTTTAATTTTTATTTTTTATAAATTAAGCGAATATTGAGGATCTTCCTTGACAACTTCGTAAAATATTGTAGCAGAAATACGATTTAAGCAAGTTAAAAATTTTTAAAAATTGCCTTTTTTGGTAATTGTAGTTCAATTAATAAAATTTCACTAAAATTTAATAAATTATTAAGAATCATTTGATTTTATTTTGCAACAACACTTTTCATTGTTATGAAACATTAAAATCTTTTCCATTGTTGATACAACTGTTTCATGTTGTGTCATTCTACCAATATTAATTGCCAGGGTATGAAAATTTGACTTGCATATTGAATAGCTTTCGTTTAAAGATTTTAATAAAATTTTTAAATTTTATTTTTAGATTTATGATAGTTAGAGATCAGTTTACAATAGTTATAGTCAACAGTTTAGCTATAAAACTTAACAATGATGACAAATGTTTGTAATTTGTCCTTTCAAAATGCCATCAATCATTTTTATATTATTGGATATATTAAAATTATTGACGCCCACAAATGTTGGCCCATTCACATAACGGGCTATTTAACTAGAATATAAATAAAGATCTAATGAAACTTTGAAAGAATCATTTTCCCCCTTTTTGACAAAGCTATTCTGTCAGGTAGACCACGATTCCTTGTCGGACGAATTCTAATATCACCCCCGAGTAAAACACGTTGAATAATGGAAATTGATGCTTTATCCTTTTAGAAAACATGAAGTTCAGTTAATAAAACTCAATCAAAGCTTACACAAAGAATATAACAACACACAAATAAACACCAAATCACTGCTAACTAACATTAATAGCACAATAATGCTGCTCAAATTAATTCTCATAGTGACAACATTCCAAATTGGCAGTTGGTTAAATCAGTTTAGTTTTTGCTTTTATAGAGGTTTTGGACATTGAATTTCCCAGAATTTTCTTCAGATCTCGGTTCCTAATATAGATGAGGGCGAAATTATTTTTCAGAATCTACATAATTATCACAAGAGTTGTCGAATTCTTTTCTACGTTTGTCGCAAAAGCTCGGGAATCGTTGACTAAGTACCCATTTATCATCCATTACGAATATCTACAAATATATTTTCTTACTATGCAAGAAATACATACTATTCTTATTGTACAGGAAAAAGTATCACAGATTCTCAAAAGTATAAAATGACCGTAGATAGATTCAAAATTTGATTGTAAGTCTGAAGTTACCAAAGAAGAGCAGCTGTAAACTCGGAGAATTGAATAAATGGCATTCTACTTGGAAGATTAGTTGATTGATTGGAATATATTGGCAGCCACAAATGGAATTATCCCATGAATTGAAAATTTGACAAATTAGCTTAGTATAGCTAATTCATAGTTTTTAACAATTAAATTACTACAGTCTAGATAAACTATGTACATAGGAATGAAAAATTATAGTTCATAATTTATAAAAAGGGACTACATTTATTTTACTTATATAAGTGGATAATTTAAAAGTATAATAATAAAAAATCTATTTAAATTCTTTTTTTAAAAACTCTTATATAATGAATAAGCAATAAAGAATTTTAAATATTAAGTATTAATTAAATATATTTTTAAACATTTACAGTGAACTTTCTACCTTAAATAATTATATTTATAGCAACAAATATTTATTAAATTATGTTGTCATTAAATATTATCTTTAAAACGAGTGCATTGAATAATTGTATGCGATTGCAAATTTCATTGAAAAAATAAATGCCTCTTTTTTAAAAAGAATTTAAGGTGTTTAGTACAGTTTGTAATATTATACTCTCAATTTTTTTAATTTAAAATTTTGCAAGTAAAAACAAATGTAATGATTTTCTTTTATCATTTGCTTTTTATTTTGAATGCTACTTACTTCGCATTTCAAAAAAGAAATGTCATTTTTTTCGTTCCAAAGAAATTTCTTTTTAGTTAGATGATAAGTTATCTGAACATTCAGAAAAGTTTTTGGATATATTCAATTTGTTTTACGTTATAAAAACCATATGAGACATTGATTGATTAGGAGACGAATTTATACCTACAACTATAAATCATTCTGAATATTAAAATTATTTACTCTAATAATACTTAAAATAAATTCTTTTGGGTGGCATTTCTCTTCATAAATGATTTTTTTTTTTTCAATTTTCTTTCAAACATTCCTCCGAGTTATCATGCATAAAACAAAATGAGTGAATTTAAGGTTTCTTATAATACAAGATTCATCTTTTTATCCTGTATCTCTGTGTCTATCAATGTAAATTAAATTCAGTTTATAAATGTAAATTTCGGTTATTCCGAAATTTGACATAATATTTCATAAGATTACTTTAAAGTGCAAATCTATTTTATGTTGTGGAAATAATGAATTCGTTTCATTTATCTTTCGTTTGAAAAGAATACAGTTCTAGCTTAGAACACACAGAAAAAAATTTTCTTTCGTAGTTTTATGAACCCTCTATTGAAATTCAAGCTTGATACTAATAGTTATAGCAGTAATTATGTTATTCAGGTGGTTACAAAACACTACATTCGTAAATTAATCATAACATGTTACTGAAATTTAAGTCAATAGATATATTTACTTTCAGAATTCCATGAATCAAATTTAAGAAATATATTTAGTTGGTATTTTTTTCCTATGCTTTTCTATATTGTGTATCTAAGAACTTTCTATCTATGTATTAAAAGAACATCTTATTAATAAAATTTAAAATTTAAAAGATGAAATTTAAAAATATTCCTATAATCAACACAGAATTCAAAGGCAAAATAGTAACTAGAGTTAAAATGTTAATGCAATTATTTTACATTTAAAACCATTTTCTTTTTTCAAAGACATTTAGAAAAGAAAATGATTTTTAAACAGATTATGTTGAATTCGATTCGACATATCCTTCAGCTTTGAACGGTTTTCTTTAAAAAACTATTTGAATTTTAATTTTACATTCATGCTTTGGAAAGTTTATTCTTTAAGACCATTTTATTCTGTTCTGTATTCTACTAACATTCTATTTGCTATTTGCTAAAATTTTAAATAAGTTATTTAATAAATTTCTAAATAACAAAAGTTTTGCTTTTCCCTATTTTTAGACAAAAATAATATTTCTTTTAATTTTCCAAACACTTTTTGTATTTCAATATATTTTTGTTCATAAAGGTTTTTCAAACTATTTTGTTCAAAATTTCATAGATATAAGTATTTTATAATATATTACAAAAACATTCTTCAAGAACGTAGTCGCTCACCTTCAATAAACCAGCACAAAAGAATATATATTTTTTTTGTATCAGGGAAAATAGTATCAAAGCTCAGAAGATTCTCTAAATCTTTATTTTTTAATATGGCAGACGATATGTTTTGGTTAAAAAATCGTCATTTATTTTTAAAACTAAATATAAATAATAACTTCAATAATAAATAGATCTTAGCACTCAAATTTAGTAAGAATTATTATTATTATTATAGAAATGAATAAATTGGGATTTTTAACAGCAAAGGAAGAACATTAACATTATGGCAAAAACAACTATATCAATGAAATGATGCCATCTTAAAAAAAGAGGAATTCCTATTGACATTTTAATAACATCAATATCGAGAACAAAGTGAAAATAGTAGCTAATAATTTCATTATTTAATTAAGATATAAAATCGGCTCGAAGTTGATATTTGTCAAGTCTGAGAAGGTTAAGTCAAATTACAATTTTCTTACGAAATTCACAATTAAATACATTGTTAAAAGTTAATAGTAATTCTTCTCTGTGCAGTTAGACTTATATTAAGGAAGAAATATGTACATATATTCTTAATGAATTCTAAATGGATTAAACTGCCAAACAAAGTATTTGGTGACAAAAATGATTTTTCAGAAAAATTCACGAATTATAATTTTATGTCTATTTGTAACAGAGATTTGGAGATCGGTTTAGAAAAATTAATATGACGTTTAGGCTTATTGGGAGATTATAAAAGAAGAACCGCTCATATGAAAAATAATCTTTTTTTGAAATGTTAATCCTTTGTTAGCTAACGTTGTCGAGGACTATTGATTGTGCATATATTTAATTAGAGATTTGCCATCTGCATGTGTGTAATAAATTTCTTAAATACTTTTCCTTATATATATCCTGGCTTTGTTTTTGTTGTCAACGTTTCATGTTTTTGATGGAATGAGATTTAGTTTTTATAATTTCTTGTTCGTTATGCTAAATTCACCTTGCACTCACAAGATAAGCTTTAGAAATTTTTACCACCAAATAATAATTCATATATGTACAAAATTTTATGACAAATATTAGCTGGAAATAATAAATATCGTTTTTTATATTCCACACATAAAAAGAAATATCGAGGACCCACAAGCTAATGAAATAATCGCTGTCATAAGTATAAATATAGAACAAAATTCAAGTCTAAACTTATTTGAGATATAATTATCTTTATTTAACAAAAAAAAGCAGGCATTGAAAACATATTATGATGATATATAATGAATTAGGTTTGACTTTCGTAATAAATATGGAAAATATCGTTGCATGAAAGTTGAAAATATCGTTTGAATTGAAAATATCGTTGAACAAATTGAATTTTGTTTTTCATTTTTAAGCTGGCAAGATTGTTAATTGCTTGAGATGTTAAACACTGAATGCAAAGACCGATGGCAGACGATAAGGCAGAGGAATTAAGTCTAAAAAGATTTTCATGTTACGAGGTTTCTGAACAAAGGTTTGAGGTTCATTTATAACATTTTTAAAATTTTAATACGGTGTAAAAAATTGTTTTGTAAGATAACGTTTCCAAACCTTCTCGCCAAAGATGCTATTATTTTATTAAAAATATAATTCAGATTTTTATGAATATTTAGAAATATATTTTAGTGAAGCACAAATTTCTATCCTACAAAGTATATAACAAATATAAAGGTTGCTACCATAACGAACGAAAACAGAAAGGCAGACATAGTACATGTTGGCGTCTATAATTAGTAGATATAATTTCATTCACAAAGTCATTTCACATTTCGTCATTGTTACATAATAAACATAAGGTCTAAGGAACTCATTGCTAATTCTTTAGCAATCTGCTGCAACTTCATAAAAACTGTCTTCCTTCAATTCAAAACATAAATCATACTTGATTCATGATCATGAACATGTGATAAATCCATTATATTGAGGAACGCAAAAGAGAAAGTGAGATGTTAATTCGGAAAATACAATAAACATTATGAATGAATAAAAGTTTATAAAAGCACTTTATATTAGCATACAAAAAAAAGAAATTTTAATTCATTTCCATTTTTAATTTAACGTATACGAAGTATAGAAAAAGTATAGAAATGATCACAAATTGGAACTCAAAAATTGTGACGAATTCCCAAGTTTCAAACTTTTCCAAATTCAAAAAAACTACTTTTTTTAATTATGTCTATCGGTCGCTGTATCTACAGGGTGTTTCAGTGAACTGTGTCAGAACTTCTAAGAGGGGTAGGGTACATCATGACAACTCGAAATCATAGAGAAATGTGGGGTCGGAAAGGCTTTCCTGAAGCGGTGTTGTACACAGAAGCACCATAAAGAAAAGAGACCCTAAATGAGAAATCGTTTTAATAATACGTGAAAAGAAGCAAAAGGTACATGGATTAAAGTAAGTGTTCGAAGTTTCTTCCACGGGGTACAATGCACGCCTCACATCTCCGACGCATGGACGTCCGAACATTCTGGAATACTCCAGGCATATCTCGAATCTCTCCGGCAGCTACTGCGATTCTTGCAACGAGCTCCTCAGCAGTGTCAACAGGGGTGTCATAAACTAGCGATTTCATATGACCCCAGAAATAAAAATCAAGACATGATAAGTCGGGTGACCGAGCAGTTCAACGCACGGGACCCCCACGTCCGATCCACCGTTGACCAAATGTGACATCCAGGTAGTTACCAACATCTCCGCTATAATGGGCAGGGGCTCCATCATGTTGGAACCACATTATCTGTAGCGTCCATGCAGAAATCTGTTCATCTCTCAAAAGTTGTGGCAATACTTGCTGCAGAAAGAGCAAGTCCGTAGGTCCGGTTAGACGACCCGGTAACAGGTAAGGTCCGATGTGATCTCCCACAATACCGGCCCATACATTGACCGAAAATCGATTCTTTGCTGCACGACGGTGTATTGCATACGGGTTCTCAACAGCCCAGATATGGTCGTTATGCGTGTTGAAAATTCCTTCCCTTGTGAAGGATGCCTCATCAGAAAACAGCACTTCCGCAGGAAAAAGGGGATTTGTAGCACATTTTCCCAGGTACCACTGTGCGAAAGTAATACGAGGTACATAATCCTCCGGTTTCTGTGTCTGGATACGCTGCACGTGAAACGGATGCATGTCTTCTGCTCGGAGAATCCTCCAGACGCTGCAATGGGAAACCCCGACTGCGTTTGCTACACTTCGTGTACTCGTTCTTGGATTCCCCTGTGCATGCTGCAGCACATTCTGTTCGGCGTCTGCAGTCCGTGTTGTTCTTACCCTGTCCCTGTGAGCTCTTTCTAATGAACCTGTCTCAGCTAACCTTTGGTGCAGTCTTGCAAAGAAATTATGACTGGGAATACGCCTCGTCGTATATCGTTCCGCGTACAAACGATGTGCGACTGACCCACTACAATTTGCAGCCCCGTACGCCAAATGCATATCGGCTAACTCTGCGATCGTGTAATCATCCATCCTACTTGGCGTTCTTGTGCGAAATGAGGATTCCCTGCACGAAAGCTGGGACTTTTCGCACAACGCCATCTACCATGTCAGGAAAGCATTTCTGGCTGCCCATGGGTATATGATTTTGGTTCGTCAGGAGGCACCCTACCCCTCTTAGAAGTTCTGAAACGGTTCACTGAAGCACTCTGTATATGGGAGCACTATACACTCAGAACGCTTTGAACTAGACAGATGATATTGGGTATGTGGTTTTAATTGACATTTGTAGACTTGCAGCATATTTTAAGTGATATCCATTCTGAGGAAGTCTATCTGGCTGTTCGAGTAAAAGTAAACTAATTAACAAAACGTAAAGATTTAGATAAAAATTGATTCACAAATGTGTAAAATGTTGATTCTTATGAAATGTTCTAATAAAATCTGTCAAAAAGGTGAGTGTCTATCGATCTATAGTGTTAGATGCATATAAATACAATAATCCAAAAACCAATTTCTTAAATCAATATAATTCTTTATGAGATCTTATGACTATAAAATTTAATTCCTTGCCGAATTTTGACTTCCACCAGTCTGAAAAAAATCAGATTAAAATACATATTCTCAAAATAGATTAAGTAAAAATGCTAGATTTACTCCAATTACTATTAATTACCACTTACTACAATACGTAAGAACTTTTCTCCAATATTATACAAGGTATTCGCGGCTCTGATATGAGGGTAAGACATTTATTGATAAAATTGAGAGACATTTTCAGGTGAACCATTTACAGTAGTTTTTTAATTGCATCCCAATGATTAATCACCAAAGATTCCACTCTAGTAGGCCCTTTCATAACTAATATTGGCCAATAACATACGGTTAATAATACAAAAGCACATTTATTAGACGGTATGCGGGAAGGTTTCGAGAAGACCATTCCCATCTTTTTATTTCTAATTTTTAATTCATTATTATGAATGGTATGAATTTTGGAATCAATTATTTCGTAAATGCATTAGTTTTAAGGCTTAATTAACCTGAATCTCTTGATGGATTTTTGAATCTCTTACTTATAGGAAGATGAATTTTCATCCAGTATCAAAATCAATATACAAGTGGTTTATCAAAATAATAGAAACACCATAGATTTATAAAAAATACTTTATTAGTATGGTGTAGCACCACCTTCTGCATGTAATACAGATTGGTTTTGCATAGGAATTTTCATACAGTTGATGAATAGCGTTTAGAGGAATATTGTACAATTCTTCCTGAAGATATTGTGAAAGTTCTGGGAGAGATGCTGGTGGAGGATATCTATTCCGTATTGAACGCTCTAAAATAGACCATAACGGTTCAATTAAATTGAGGTTGTGACTGTGCGGGCTACAGAAGATGTTTAACGTCATCCTCGTGTTCATCAAACTATGATTTGACAAGTCTCGTTGTATGGATAAATACATTATCATCCAGAAGAATTTCATCTCTTGCAAGAAATAAAGTTTGCATCAGAAGATGGACCTGGTCAGCTGAAATTATCTATACTTCTTCCCAGTGATCTTTCCACTCAGGATTAGGATTGGTCCAGCAGAAAAACACGACATGGCTGTCCATATCATAACAGATCCACCTCCATGCTTGACAGTTAGAAGGAAACAATCACGATCATACGCTTGTGCAGGTGTCCTCCAAGCGTGAACCCGTCCTGTTGTAGGGAAAAGTGTGAAATATGATTCGTCAGACCATATTACTTTTTTCCAGTTATCAATCAACCAAGTTTTGTCAGTGTGACACCATTGTTGACGACGTTTATCATTAACATATGTGACAAGTGGCTTTGGAATTACTGCTTTGCCATAAATGCTCTGTTTCTAAAGGTGCCTTCTAACTGTAAACATTGACACTGGAGAATCCAGATGGGTATTGAGCTCTGCAATCACATTTTCTGCAGTTGTTTGCTTTTTAAACATTACAATCCGCTTCAATAACCGTCGGTCTCTTTCACTGAGCTTCTTTTTCAGACCACTATTTTGCTTTGCCGAGCTTGTCTTGCCGTGCTGTGCTGTCATGACTTTAGACACCGTACCTGTAGAAAAGCCTAAAAGTTGGGATGTTTCGGTCACACTTACTCCAGCTAGATGGGCTCTTACAATTTGGCCGCTTTGAATATCTGAGAGGCCCGACATTTTACGCTTTTTACAAGAATAGAATAATTATAGAACTTCAATGAAACTAACACATACTAGAATATATACATGGCTATTTATTGAAAAAACTAGTGGCTGTTATTTTATTTTAATGCTTACGAAGCGCATGCAAAAATGTCACTTTTATTCATAGGTATTTCCATTATTTTGATAACCACCTGTATATGTTACGGTTATTGTGCTTAATAGTTTATTATTAATGCTAACTGGTCATTATTAATAATGACCGGTTCATATTAATAATAACCGATTATTCACATTGGTTGCAACACATATATTTAATTTATATATTTATATCTTCAGTTTTACTTAAATAAAATCTTCATATGCAGTGGAATGTTTTGTTATATGAAGTGATATGCATGCTAAATATAACAATTATTTTATTATCATTTTCAAATTCAGATGGAAGTCGTCATCCCTTTTTAAGACAGATTTCAACATATCATCAAATTAAATATGCAATACATGGTTTGCTTTAAAAATTCACAAGAAGCTATCTTCCGAATTCAATTCTTTTCTTGTTTCAAAAAATAGAAACAAATTCTACGCTTCTTTTACCGCAGAATACAGAATTATTCTTATCTTCAATGCAGAAATGTCTCTGTGGTTGTAATAAATCTTTTTAAGGCAGAAAAGAGTGGAAGAAAAAGGAAAACAGAAACGAAACAAGACTGACCTACTTTCAGTTTGACCCCATTTTGGAATCAAAATATGTCAACACTTTATTCTCTTATCTTGAGTTATTGTTTTTATCTATTCCAAAAATCTTTAGATGATGTTTTGAAGTGTATTAAATCATTGTCAAATCCGGAATTCCCTATGGCTCTTCTATCATAAATTATTGTCCATTTCTTGAAAAAATTTACAATAAAGGTAAGTAAATGCGATGTACTTCTTTAAAAACGATACACTTCTTTAATAAATGCTATAAAATGCTTGTATTTTTGGAATTTTTTTTGAATAAAAGAGATTAAAAACATCTCTTAAGGAAAAGTAAGAGTAAAATCCAAAAGTGTTCCAAAGATTGGAAAGATCGTTGTAGCAAAAATATTCTAGTTTAGGAATTTATCTTCAAGTGATTTGTTTAAAAGTTTGTAGAAAACTTAACAAATGCATCACCCTTTTCTGCATAAGAAATAAACTGTATTTTCAAGAAATTTTTAAATATTTCTGTCCAGATCATGTTTAACTAACAAATGCCAAGAAATGCTAAATTTTTTCACATCATAAATCATTAAATTGAAAAAATCTTTTAAAATGAATAAATTGCCAATAGAGCTTTAGTCCAGGAATTGAAGAACACCTTAAAAAATTATTTAACTACATTTTACAGAAAATATGCATTAGATTTTATTTTATATAATTTTTGGTAAGAAAATTTTGCCAAAATTTATAATTTGAGAAATATTTTTTTAAATGTAAAACAGCATTAAACTGCAAACTATAGAAATATAAAAATGAATCTAATTTCTCAAAACATGAAGTAGAAGTAAATTCAAAAGTTTATGTGAAAACACAATATTCAAAAATCAAGAATAATGAATAAAAAATATTCGATAGCTACAGCCTTATACTGAAAGCCACTTGCCATCGAAAAGTAGCCAATTCTTTATATGTTGATAATCAACAATGAACAGAAAACCAAAATTCAATATTAAGAGCAATTATGAAAATGAATTCAGTTCCACTTCAGTAATGAAATATATTGTGTTAAAACATATTCAAAGTATTTTTTAAAAATTGATTAAAATATATTTTTAATTTTTGAATATTAAGAAAACGATTTTTCTGCTATAGTACCTTCGGATGTTATCTCGAAGAACTGCCAAAATTTCACTTCATTTTTAATTAATTATATTTTAAAATGAAAGCGTTATGGCGTGAACATTTCGTCCCTCCTCCTAAATATGTATTTGCCAAGTTTGATAGTTCTAGGTCAAATGTTCTGGCTTGTAGACATTCAACGTACATACACATATTCTTCATTATTATAGATATTAATAGCAAAGATAAAAGTTAGTTTTAAAAAAACTATGGTGCTTTGAAAGTATCAAAATTTTATTTCTTTGTTCAAAAATATATATAAATTCATGTCTTTCTTTTTAATCATAAATTGAATATGTTATCCATTTCGAATTCATTTATAAAAGATCCCATTAAAAATATAAATTCCTCTATCTTTCTTGAAATGAAATATCAATTCAATTTTCAAAAATAGGAAACTGATATCTTTTCCCACTTTTATCTTCTATATTTTAAATGAAATCGCAATAAACTTTTTAGGAAATCAAATATAGAGTGTTCCAATATTTTCAAAGCTTTTGCTTTTTATGTGGAGTCTATTTACAATTATTTAGTGATAATAATTTCCCTAGAGGAGTTTTCAGTTTTGATCATGGACAATCTTCCTTACTTTTGATGCAATAATCCTTTCTAATAATAAAACAGAATGTGTGTGTGCATGCACTCGTGTGTGTTTCTGTGCTTTAAAGAAAGGACTGCTCATATCAGCTTTGTCAAATTTGCAAGGTTACTTTGGAGGGTAAGAATAAGCAGCTGGAAGTCTTAAAATGTAATCTAAATTTTAATATTTTCCATTATAATTCTCAAAATTATATCACAGAAAATTAATTTGTGCACCATTTTAGAATTCAAAAATTGTTTTATTTTTTTATTGATTCATTCTCCGTTTTAGTTGATGTGCAATTTTTATTTAATTTTTGACAACTTTTTAAAATATAATGATCTGTTGCAATGAAATTCAAACTGTTTTCATTGTTTTATCAAATATTTAATCACGTGATTTTCTTCCATTGGTGAAATCTAAAGAAGAAGGTTTCTATTTTACATCTGTGTAGTTTATACTGTGAATAAGAAAGCCAAGTTGCAATATCACGAAAGTCAGAAGCGAGATGAACCAGAAAACTTTATTTTTAATAACGTATTGATGTCATGGAACTTGGCTCTATTAGTTTATTTATACAACGATTAGAACATGTATACGATTATTAATTAATACAGCTTTATTGTTTGTCAGAATGCACATCTTGAAAATATTTTCTTGAAAAAATCATGCTGGTTAATAGGAGAGTTAATTGAAGATAAACACAACTTATATTCTCTGTGACCAGCTGATTGTCAAATAAGGTTAGTCATTATCATATATCATATATATTAGTCATATAAACAAAAATAGCCATTAGTCATATAAGCCATATATATATATGTCATAAGTCATATATCATATAAATTAGTCATATCACATACATTAGTCATATATTATCATATATATAAGTTATGTAAGTCATATTAGTCATATAAGCTTCAGAATCGGAATTAGCATATAGTTCGCATTGCAGCACTTATGTGGCTCAATTTAAGGAAGAGTATAGTGGGTGAATGAATGGCGGTAGAAGCGAGAAATTTATATATGTGTTTAAATAAAAGATAAAATGTTTAAAGAGGTCTTATTTTGTAACCATTTTTAATATTTTTAAAATTGAATGACTAAAAATAAAATTATGTACCCCTAGTGATACGAGTGTCATAATACATTGACTGTACATAATAGAAAAACGTTTTTATCAACAAGCTGTACACACCAAATAAACAAGCTGGTTTAGTTCAGTTATATTAACTCCCCGTTTTTTTTTAAAGCAACACTGTGGCTGTTTTGGGACGGATTTCGTAATTTTGAACCATGGTCAGATGACGAGGTCGACACCTGAGCTAGCAGCAATTAATCCATAAGATTGTTCTATAACTAATCCCTTAGCAGCTTGCTATCATATCGCATCAATATTAACTATAAAAGCGAAATTGTTGATAAATCTTATTAAAAAAAAGCGGTAATTTTTTGATATATTTTTTAATTGATGTTCATTTATATACTTAAAATCACTTCCATATTTGCTATGTATTTGAATTATTATGCCTCTTCTCGTAAATAATGAAAATAAGTTAAGAACCATAGAGTTCAAGTACTACCTGGATCTTACCGCACATCGGAGAAATACCTTAATCGAAATTACAAAGCATTATATTTTATGATCTTCGTTTAAATATAATTCATATAAACATGAATAGATTGAAAATTAAATGCTGCATTTGGTCCAAAATTAGATGAAAATCTATAATTCTGGAATAAAACTCATGAACTAAATATCATTCATTTTGTTACTTGTATTTCATAATTATCTTGCTTAAACATGAAGATAGACGAAGTTATCTCATAATTTGAATTATATCTATAATTTTGTTGAAGTATTTTTTTAAAAAGAAATTACTTCAAACAAAATCTTCTAATTCTTTGCAATTTTTTGATTTCCAAATATTACTATACAATACGAATTCGAAAGTAAATATACGTAATAATTTTAATTTTCCCCTTTGTAAAAATTATTTTCTAATGACTACAGGTTTCACTTTTATTTCTAAGTTTCACATGCCCTGACTTCCCATATTATCCTCAAGCTGTAATCAAAAATACGATATCAACAGATTTACTTCTAAAACTATATAAGTTTGAAAAACTTTCGCGCGCCCACCTTTACTTGCTTTCTGCCTTGCAATTCGGAATTATTCCAGGGACCTTTCGTGATTCTAACTTAGAAAATATAAAGAGTATCCTAAATATTGAATTTTTTCCATAAGAGTAAAAACGCGATTTTAGATTAACCAGGTATTTTCACCTTTTTCACGAACTCAATTTCATACATATATGTACATTATGCAATATATATATGTATATTATGCAATACATATATGTATATTATGTAAATAATAATTTGAGATAATATATATTATGTATTCATTAATTTAAATAATATTTAAAAATAATGAATTAAAAATCCAATTCAAATCAGCTTGTTCAGTTTCCGGTTTATCTTTCTCACAGATAAATAGACGTAACTCTACAAAAAATATAACATTTTTTTTAATTGAAGCCATTTTTATGAATGAGAAGTAAAATTTGAATTCATCAAAATTTACTTGTCGATTTTTTTATCTCTTTAGCATGGTTTCGTATTTGAGAAAATTATTCAAAAAAATTGTCAGCTTTTACTCTGCAATTTTTCGGTTTTCAAAAAATTATAGCAAAATTAGAATTAAAAAAATACATATTTTATAAACTTCGTCAAGTTAAATCTATATTCTAAAAATGTATCATAAATTCATTAAAAACAGAAGCATGTACAAACATAGTTCTTATGGTTCTGAAATGAAAATATGACGACCATAATAAAATAACATAAAACTTCAAAGTGACAGTTTCAATAGCTTTTTCTTAGCATGAAAACAAAACTCAATTTTCGCGTGATTAATATTATTTTAAAATTATGCAGGCAAATGACAGACTTTGATTTTTGGTTGTTGTTGTTGTTGCTCAGTTTATGCGTTTGCTGTGAAGTGTGTAAAAATATGGCGAAGCGAAGAATAATTTGTCATTTTAAGTTTTATCACGATTATCATCACTTCATCACAACACGTAGCACCACTCATTGGCTCGCGGGCTTCAATGAACGAATGGATTATCGATGTTGCCATGACAACACTGACGTCATTGACGCGTGGGTCTTGGCGCCGGTGGAATAATTCAGTTAGTGTTGCCAAACGAAACGATCGCCAAAGGCGTTGAGTGAAACCTCTGGTCAGAGATTGAATTAGATGTTTTGGGGGTGTAGACTTACAAGCGCGAATTTTACGGTTTTATTCTTTCATTGATTGCCTCTGAATCAAATAAGCGCATTTTTCTCACGTTGTAAACTTGTTTTTATATCCTTTTTTTAATACATGCACAAAAAGTGTGTATTATGCAACTAACTGAACTTATTTAACATTTTTAAAACTTGATAGTATCACATATTTTTTTTAATTATTGTTGATAGATCATAAAACACCAAAGAATGTTTATTATTGGTGTATATCAAGATGTTCTTTTCTGATTGAATTAATTTATCTATAGTACATATTGCAGAGAGTTAAAAAAATGGGATATCGCTGTAGAAAGAAAGAAAAAAATGCATTTTTTTCCTCTCTTTCTTCAGTTTCTCTTATAATCTGAAAAGGATTCTATCGTTCAAAATAAACATTTGACGTGAAAAATAGAATTTATGTGTGGTGGAAAATATAACATGAGAGTTTTTCCTACAAAATTTTACATTCTTAAAGTTAATGGGTTGATTCTTATTTTCCAAGACATTGTACAAGATATCTCTACGGTTCAAACCTTACTTAATGCGGAATATCATTTTTGAAATTATGCATCTTGTTTTTCTGGCTGTATATTCATGAGCACATGCATTTTATCCCTCCTTATTTCAGTTTCCCCTTATAATTTGAAAAAAAAATATCTATCAAAATGAAGGCTTGTGGTGGAAAATACAGAATAAGAGATTTATACGCGATTTTACATTCTTAAATTTAATGTATAGTTTATTCTTATTTTCGTATAGAAATTGCAGCTATCTTCATAGTTCAAACCTTTATGAATGCGGAAATATTATTTTTGGAATTATGTATCTTGATTTTTCTCTCTGTCTGTCCATGAACTCAATAATTCAAATAGGAGACATGCTATAAGGTAGAAATTTATTCTATAGTCTTTGAACCAAAAACAATTTTTAAAGGAAATATATACATGGAATAGAGTATCTGCTTTTGGTCTCTCTTAGGCGTGCATTCACATATG
>JAPMOR010021775.1:20819-43099 GCA_026543865.1 Argiope aurantia
TTATTTATGTTGTTAATGTTATCCAAAGCGAAGCCATGTGGATGTCAATACGGACTATCATGGAATAGCCTCATCCAGGTTCACAATATTATCACATGGGTGATCTATAAGACCAATTTTAATTCTCAATCAGATTTTTTAGTTCAAGGCAGTATCATGATATTTTAGAATAATTCCCTCTGGTAGATCTGTTTTGATCTATTCATCCATTTACTAGCAGATAGGCAACTAAATTAGCAGTATTTTAAAAGTAAAAATTTCACTATATATATGTAAGATAGTTGGTATTTTTTTCATATTGAATTGATGAAAAAACTGGTAATTCAGTTCCAAGGAGTTCTTTAACTGAAAATATTACAATCACATGCTTCAGAAAAACTTAATTAGTTAGGCTTCCCAGTTAATCGCCATTTATTTATTTTGATTTGTTCAAATTTCATATTTTTTAATAAGGCGATCAACTGTTCCACTATCGTTCTGTGCTGATATTTCGGCCTTTAATGAACCGTCTCTCTTTAAAAAATCCACAAATCACTTGTACAGTAAAATTTTAGTTCAGCATAATGTCGCCTCTTATTCCATGAGTTCAATTTTTTCAACATAATCTTTCGTTTTTTATACTTTTCGAAAATTATTACTTTGGTGTTATCATTCTTTTATAATTCTATCTATGCAACATGTCTAATCTATACAAAAGGTCTAATGTAATGAATATTTATTTAATCTGATATAAATAATAATTTGACGAATTTGTTAGCTGGGTCATTTTTTTAGTGTCTGGTAGATTCGAATCCATTATTGTTACAAATTATCTTCTCTTTCTTCAGAATAGTTTTTTTTTAATTTGTTAACTGTGCTTCTCTTTTTCATTAACAATATTTAAGTACTGAAATATTAATCTTTAAATTTAATTAGTTTCATTTTTTAAATTACTTTTTTAACTAAATTAATTGCTTTACAAATTGCTTTACTAAATTAATTGCTCAACTTCCGTCATGCACATTGTATCACAGTTGCAAAGGCTATGTTACCTTTTTACTTAGATTCCTATAGAAAGGCTATGTATTGCAATGATTCTCATGACAAGATTTTGGGAAAATTTCTTCAGTTCTTCAACAATCAATTTAAAATGTTTCGATAACTGCAATGTCTTAGAATTTAGAGCCTGAAAAGTGATTTTCATGCCCTAAATTTGACTTTTTCTAACATCAACAATTTATGTTGGCGAATAGTAACTCAGATGTAAAAGAATCTACTTTTGCCTTCCAGCTTGCCGAAAGGAACTTTTTTTCTATTTCTATTCCATTCATGGAAAGCACTAATACATATCCCATTTTGGTGTCCGAAAAGATGTTCAATATTGTAAATACTTTTACAGTATGAACATAGTTTTTCAACATGGATTCCGAATTTCATGATCAGAGATTGCAATTCTATTTCTGAATTAGCCCCTTCTTAAATGTCATCATTCCATATTAGACAGATTTTGGTCATTCCATATTAGACAGATATTTTAAATTCGATTTGTTGGTAAATACTGAAATAGTAGAGTACTTGTAATTAATATTTGTAAATTAATATTTTGTAGATGTTGAATTGGTAAGATTTTGTTCCTTTGTTTTAACGGACCTCTAGTCCATATTCCTGAAACATATTTATCATTCTTTCCAAAACCCCCGGGGAGGGGCACCTCGAAATGAGGATGAGATGCTTCCGGCATGGTAGTTGGATCTCGCCACCCTGGAGGATACACTAATAGGTGGGGGATCTGACTTCTCCCATCGATGACGGGACGTACTTCCTTCGGGAAGGGTTGTACCGTGGCCGATGATGGTCCTTAGGACTCAACCACAGTTCCCGCCAATTGCTGTTTTCTCGTAATACTCGTATGTTTGTGCTATGTCGAATAAATTTTTATAATTTATGAAAACTTTTACTTTTTATCAGATATGAAGTATAAAAAGAGAAAGTACTATATCCGTCAAAATTTTCGATCTCAAGAATTTGATCAATAGAGTTTTTCAGATTTCCTTGTATCTAAATAAACGCATTTTCGCATATCTGTCTGTGAACTTGGGAACTCAAAATACTTCAACCTAGATGGATTAAATTTGGTATGTGGTCCTTATATCATATTTGTTTGTATCAATCGAATTTTGAAAGATAAGTATTTACTAGAACGTATTCACACACACACACAAAAATTAAATTGATGAAATTGGGTATACAGATAGAACATCTAAATCGCATATCCGTGCGAAATTTTGAATAAAATACTACAAGGGGTTACACACCTGTCCGTCACTATACAGGCATAGATGTGAAATTAATAATTCAAAAACACCAGGTTTTAGTTTAATGAAATTTGATATGTGATCTCATAAATAAAATTGAAGCTTTATGTTAAATTTCTGTTTTAAAAAAAGTTTGATTGTAAAAATAATGAAATATAAATCTCATGTGCAAGACATTGAAAATAAAAAATTAGAATAATCTTGAGATTCACAGTCTTGATCAAATTTCAAACTTTTATGCTGAGATAGGTAACATATTCATTATATAAAATGCGAAAAAGTGAGAATTATTCCTATTAATTCACAATTTCTGTACTTTATTTTGTAAATGCCTCATGATTTTAGTAATAAGATTTTGTATGTATGAACGGTGGCTATTGAAATGCTTGGAAACAGATGATTAACTGTAAACTGTTGAAGTTTTCTGTGCATCTTAGTGCTTTCCAGAAGTGCATGTATGACAGGAGAAACTGACTTTTATCATTGGGTTAATATTTTACATCATATTAACTGTAATTTAATAGATTAAGCATCATATAGTACTGAAGGAAGTTTTATTATTTTGCTACATTCACGATCAAAATTATTCAAACACTAAGAAAGAGTTACTCGTTGTAGTTGGAATGGCTGTTAAAGGTTTTCCTGGTTTTATTTCGTCCCATATAAATATGTTGACTATATATCAATGAAATCCTCTAACTAAAATCTCTAACTAAATAGAACTAAAATCGGTATATCATCGTATTCATTGCAAAATGTCGATATCAATAATTTGAATAGCTTAAAATCTTTTAATCGATACCCTTTCATATTGTCAACAAACTTCAAGTAATGAATTTTATAAAGAAAGAGATCATTGGCGACTTCACATCGTTGGCGATACGATGGCGATGGCAGTTCAGTGGAATTCAATCATATTTCATTTTTGACATAATACTCTTTGAATGAGATTTCAAAGCGATTGAAAAATCTCAGTGGGAATTTTTCTTTGTATATTCTAGTTATACAATAATAAATATTTGTAACATTTAAATAACATGCCTTATGTGAATATATAATGCCAATGCTACAAACTTAATTAACTTAAAATTCCTAGCCACTCATATAATTCGGTTGCGACCGAATTATATTTTAATGACAAGTAAAATATTTGTTGGATGCAATCAATCAAAATTGAATTTGATCTCCAAACTTCTTTTCATGCACTAAAAGCTCCAATATTTTACTCCGATTCAGGATTATTTTTTAAGTTTTGTTGCACTTTTTTATAATACATTTGTGAGAAACAGACAATTTATCTACTATTCAACAATATTTAGAGAAATTATTTTTTAAAAGTTCCATTTTCTTGATATTCAAATATTTTTTTTAATTTGAAAGATATTTTCTCCCTTTCAAAAAAAGTACTAGAATTTTGATATTTACAATAGCAAAATATCACAATGGTTTTTAAAACAAAGTATTTTAAAATTTATATTCGTTTGTGATTTTGATAATATGAAATCAATACTATATTTACTGTTTTAAAACTTATGGAATTTTTCTAGTAAGCCTGCTTCATTGTAGCTCTAATTCTGGCATCAACATTTAGTATCGATAAAATATTATAAATAAAACTTCTCCAATTGCCAAAATACTGGAACATTAGATTGTTTTAATCCGTAATATTGATATGGAACCAGACAAATTCGATTGTATGACACGATAACACTCACGGCTGTAAGAAAAGAATTTTAATGAAACTAATATTTGCAACAAAAAAAGAAAGAGTTCAGACAAAAAAAAATACGTTTCTCCAAGAAATTGCTTAGTTGAGATGTTTAAATTAAATCGCGTACGTCAAACTAAAAATTATGATTACTAAATGATTGAATAGATACGAAAACAATACTTTTCTTTACTCCCTAACCATTGTGACGATCATCAGATGAGGGTCATATTACCAATTCTCTTATTCCTAAGATGAAATAAAATCATTCTAAAATACTAAGGTCATTCTAAACCGTTTGAAGTACTATATGATTTTTAATTAAATCATTATAGCATTACATTTAATATATATCAAATCTGATAAGGAATTTTCGGACTAGAAGCATAATTCCGTGTCAAATCTTTGTCCCAAATGGTTGACAAAAACGTATCTAAAGCACAAATTCGAATTTCGGATCTATTAATGGAAGACTAGGGATTACTAACCAAGACACTCATCAAAGATGACATGATAGGTTCAATAAAAATGCTAAATTCATGCAAAAAATATTTAGTAGTTACTGTACGTCAATACCATTCAAGACGTTTTCTGGCATGACAAATTTATTAGAGAGTCTGCGAGGACGTTTTGGGGAGAGCACTCTAGCTGATATACATTGGAAATATAATGTAACATTAAAAAGAGATTATATATTATTTTAAATACTGTGGGCATTATTTTATATATTTAAAGAAAAAATGATAATTATTGAGAAAATAAAATGTATTATTAATAAAAGATAATTGGGAAAAAAATGAAATCTACGATCGAAAACTTCAAATTATCATGTGAGAACATTATTAAGTCATTATTTATCTTAATTAATTTAAGTCATTAACCAGTTTAAAAACCAGGTTTACGAGAGCTCTAAAACTTATTTTCTAACCAAGAAAAAAAAAATTGAAAATGAAAATTGCTCTTTATGCTTCATTTATTGCCTACGCGATTTCGAGCTTCAAAACAACATCATATTCTCACAAAAAGGAATGCCAAATTTGGAAGCTGAATAACGAGCGTTTACATCACAATGCGATTTCCAAATGATAAACAATTTAGCAATGCATTTTTAAACATATTTATTTATATAGAAATGTTATGAAAACAATATTTTTATAAATACAAAATGCTATTTTCTAATTTCTGAGATCATAAAACAGTTTCATAATGGATTAATCTTAAAACAGGAGTCAAATCCTTCAATGCTTTCCACTTTAGAATGAATGAAGTGATATTTCCCCTTTGGGGGGAAGAGGAAATATGTTTATCAAAACTGTTATTAAACGCGAGTGATATTTTTTTAACATATTATAAAAATGAAATTATTTAATTTCCTCCAAAAAAATTGCATTCCATGAAAATAAAAGCTATACTGTTATTGTTCTACGTCAACTTTTTAAAAGCGCATCTGTTATCAAAGACACATACGTAATAATAAAGCAATACTGGTAAAAGCAAGTCAACCTTTTAAAAAACGCATCTGCTGTCAAAGAAGCATACATAATAATAATGCAATACTGTTAAAAGCAGGTAAAAAATATATGTGATTAAAACATGATGATGAAAATTGCCATTTATGCTTTATTCATTGCCTAAGTGATTTCGAGCTTCAATTTTCGTTGCCTACGTAATTTAGAGATTCAATACCTCAATACAGCATATTCTCACATGATAAAAATATCTAAATAAAAAGAGAATGAGAAAATAACAACCATTAATCACAAATACATACACAAAAACGTAATTATAACTAAAACCATAATACTAGAAAGCTTTTAAAGAATTCCTTTGGTCTATATTACATAAAAAATATCGATAAAATTTAAGAAATGAATAAATCTTTCCAATATCGGCGAAGAAATTTGCCAATGAAATATTTTCTGACTGGGCAAAAGTCCAGAACCAATTTTTGTGTTTTTTATTCTTAGTTTATCTCAACTACTTGGCGGAAAAGAAATGAATGTGGAAAACTAATTCCGATATCGATACTGCATTTGTCTGACCTATCAATTCATTAATCTTTTTTTGGCGATGTTAGATAAGTTTTACATTTATTTTTAGCTCTAATTTATTGCATGAATTTCGTTTGATATTTCTTTATCTTTTATTACATTTACTATGTTTCGTTCAGCTGGCTTCATTGCCATACTTCATAAAATGAACATTTCATTTCAGTTTTGTATTCTAACTGCATTTTTCGAACCTCTTCTTAGAATACGTGAACACGCTCGGCGTGAAAAATACTATAAATACTCATATTCTTGAATTTCTACATAATTAGATTGAACATAAAAAAGATTGAAAAACAAACGTCTTTGAAACAAAAAAAAATCTAACAATTAAAAACCAAAAATATTTTGAAAATTGAAAATAATATACAAGTTTTTTTAGTTCGAAAATGGTATCAAGCAAAAAACTATTATCAGTATTTTTTTAGATAAAAAGATATATCAAATTTCTTTATTTTTTAGAAATTTAAAATATGAATTTTCAAAACTTTTCAGATAGTTTAAGAATTATATTTACTAATATTTACTACCCATTTTCTGACATAATCTGTATTTCAGTTCAGTTTTTAAATATCGAGATTCAACTGAAAAATTATATGAAAATTTCCATTTTTCACATTGTGAAACAATAAAACAACTGTAAAATCTTTTTAAATGAATGGTTTGTTAATTCTGCGTACAATAATTGTACAGCATTTTGAGGAGTTTTACCAAATTTGAACAAAATATATGCATTAGATATTTTTACGAAATTCTTTTGTAAGAAAATTTCCTCAAAATTTGAAATTTCAGAAAAAAAAATATAAAATCGCTATAAAGCAGTAAATAGTATTACAGTAAATTTTCAATTATAAAAAAGAATGTAATTTCCCAAATAATAAACTTAGAAATAAAATTTAAATGATTTTATAAAGTGAACTGCTTAGATAATAAGAATATTGTATTATAAAATATTTTTTTCACCCAAATTCGATTTTTGAACTTCGTAAGGTATCAGTTTTAGAATATTTAGACAATAATAACAATATATCGTTATTTTTTCGTTAATATTATTTTTTCATCTATCTGAATTTGATTTAATACCAAGTTTAAAAAAATTTTGGATAAAATTTCAGTTCTTCCAATTGCATGAAATTCTAGACTGTTTTGCCAGTGTCCTTTGTTTTTAGTTCTTCATTGCTTTTAAATACTCACCGACAGAATCAACAAACTGCATTTTTTAATTATCTGTTCTGGATTGGTTAATATAATTTATCATCCAAATACATCATTTCAATAAATCCTGATAAACGAATTTTAAATAAAAGAATTTTTCTACAATTAAATATCATTCTAAAATCTCTCTACATTTCCGATACTACTTTCCCCATTACACGTATATATCAACAAACCATTTTGAATTGTATAGAAATTCGAATTCCATGCGAATTTCGTTACTTGAATTACTTCAGAAGGGATTGATATATAATTGAAGAAAAGTATGATAAAATAGAAAAGAATATTTAGTATTATTTCTAGTTGTTTGCAATTATATCAGTGTAATTATATAAACTGAAATCATCAATATTGAATCTGTTTCAATAGTGTAAAAATATCCAATGTCTGTCTATCTATAAAACAAAAATTATAAACATATCAGAAACCATTTGAATTTCTTTTAATTATATTTTAATCGAAAGAATTATTCATTCCAACCTATTTGTTGGCCTGAAATTCAAACATTAAGCCGAAGACTAAGTAAAGAAAAAGAAATTCAGATGTTGGCAGCATAAAATTCACGCTTATTTAATTGAAAGAAATGTATATTCCTATAGTATAAAATTATAAAAAATGTAAAACGTAAATACAACTTTCCTATCCATTCAATGAATTTTCAAAAATCGTCTCACACAAAGGGAGGACTTATAACTTCAAGGAAATTTTGAAGTGTAAATATTTAACAAAATAAATTTTATTGTACAAAATACTGGAAAACATTTTTCGTTTTAAGACTATGGCTTTGCAATGGAAATTACTGAATTTCTTATTTTTAGTTACATAGAACTATTTATAATGATACCTTACTTAGTACATATATTTATTATGTAATAATAAAGTATACTAGAAAATTGCAAAATTAAAATTGAAGAACATACATCAAAATATATTCACGGTTTTGAATAAAATATTAGAAAAGTGTAAAATTGAAATTGAGGAACACACATCAAAATATATTCATGGTTTTGAGGTAATATTTCAAAACATTAATTAGTTACAAATTCTCATAGTTATGTTTGTTAAAGTTTCTCAAAAGTTACTTTATAAAATTTTCTCAGAAAGATGAAATATTCCAAAAAAGTAGCCCCTATTACACCAATTTTGTTGTGTGTATATATATATATATATATATATATATATATATATATCTTTTATTTTAATAAACAATTTTCGAATAGTGTTAAAATTTTACTTATAGACGAATCTGTAAAACACTTTATCCAGCACTATAAGTATCAAAGCAGAAAAGATAATAACGTCAAGAAATGAATCGTCCGCTCAAAAAAAAGAAGCAAAATTGATTTTTTTTTTTTTTATATAGGTTTGAAATCTTGTTTCATCAGTTCGATTCAAAGTTACACATTTTATAATAACTATCTTGTTTTTTTTAATGACTATGTTAATTTTATGTATTATTTGATTGAGCTTACTTTTCTTCATAAGATTATGATATATTTTGAATTAAGTTTGTAGTGCATAATTTCTTCTGATAATATCATTTTATATTTCAGATAATAATGAAGGAGAATTGAGCAATTATAACATGAGGACGTATACTATAAATTATTAATGTAATATCTTATAACATTTAAGACATAGCTTACTTAAAACTTTAAAACAAAAAAAAACTGTTATTTTTATTGTATTGAAAATTAATTTTAATATGATATATCTTAATGTGATCTTAGCGTTATATATCTTATTCAAGGGCAGTTATTAAAAGACAAATTTATACACATATTATAATAAAATATAATAATAGGCATTATAAATAAATTTCAAATTATAAATAGGTTACTATTCTCCTCTTAATATTGTAATTTTCAGATATTTGTTTGAAAATAATTACCCCATGTCCATACAATACAATATTTCGTATCACTTACAATTATAATACGTTTGATTAAAAGCAATATGGTCCGCCTAATTTTACAAGTAAAATGCCTTAGGGTATAATAATCTAATCTTCTAACAGGAAATTTTTATCTATAATTAAACCCAAAGTCCAAACAAGACTTCCAGTCCGATTTCCAACAAACGTCACCGTGATCTGTGGGCGTGCGGTCTTCGAACCATTTCCGTATGAATTCACCTAATCAAAACATTCCTTCTTTTAGGGTGGCATCGGAAATGCGTACGTAGTATTATAAAATCAACATTGACATTGCGCAACTGAGTAGCATTTCGCCGCCAATGAGCGATTTCTCGCCAAATATTGGGACTTGAATTCCTTTTTCAGGAAAACTGGATTCAGTGAGACCCTCTGCGCAACTATAGGGATAGCAACGCTATAGACTAAAGAGCGTGCAATTTCTGACCGTTCATTCACATTCGCAGGACGTGAAGCAGCGTGAGCAGAGAAGAATTGTCTTTTACAGATATGGTGAGCGTATGGCATTCTACGCCTACTCACAAATCTTCCTCAAACATCTTGATTGAAAATCTTGGCGTTCTTGTCCAGCTGATTTCATTTTAAAAAAGAGATAAGGTTGCTATTTAGAGAGCTGTAAAATTTTTCCTTTTTCGGTGCTTTGTACATAGAACAATATTGCAGAGTTTATATATCATAATAATATTTTATTTTAAAGTCTATTTATATTCGTTTAGCAATAATATCTCATAAGGTAAGTGGTCATCTTTATAATATGGTGTTTTCTGTCGATTTATTTGATTTGACATAGGCACGAAAATTAAAGGTCTTATACTGCCATAGTGAATAATATATGAAGACCATATATATATGAAGTCTTTATGAAATTTTACATATTTTGATTTTTTACATGAATGACTTCATATTATAATGATAATAACTTATATCGTTTACATCAACATTTTGCGTACATTAAATTTTATAAATTGATTTGCATTAAAAAAGATTTTTTTTATAAAAATGTTTTGAAATAACAGTTATTATCTACATCTTAAGTAAATAAATACGAACATAATTTATAGTAACTGTTTATGATTAACATTCACATTATTAGAAAATAAATAATATAGGAATAGAAAAAATATAAGTATTAATGCAATTCCAAATTTTGCTAGATAAAAAAAGATGAAACAAAACTGTAATATTTCTTCAGAGGTATTTAAGTTAAAATTTATAAAATATTGTTACGAAAATAGTAATGTAATTATTATCATATTATATTATTAATAAATTAATTAAATCAAATTTGAAAACTTATATGAAATATTTTACGATGTTAAAATAATATAATTTTTATATTAAAATCAAGGGAAGGTTTTAAATAGATTTCTTAAAAACATTTTCCTAGTTCTCAAACATTTTATGATATTATGACTATATTCATTATATATATAGCTTAAAAAAGAGTAAAGCACAAATGAATTTCGTGACATCAAAGATTTTTCAAAATTTCTACATTGGTTATTTATTAATTTATTTCTTGAGAACTAAAGCGATCATATACTAAATATACTACTATTATTAAAATTCTTTTGAATATAGAAAAAGCATCTTATATTTCAATATTTCAATTCTTCTATGAATATGTAAATTTTGTTAACTAAGATTTTTTATTGCATATTAGTGTTTCTTTATAAAGTATATAGAAGTATATAATATATCTTTATAAAAAACACTAATTTCTTTTAAAAAAATATTTATTTATATAGAAAACATTATGAAAAAAAAATTTTGAATTCTAGAAAATAGTTATTTAAACTCGTTCGCATTTTCAAATCTAATATTTTTTTTCAGCATATAAAGAGATAAAATAATAAATATTATTGAAATGAACTGAAGTATTGAAATCTCTATTACTTGTTAATTCCGAAGCCAATTGAATGTCAAAATGTTTAAAAGACATTTTATACAGCTATTATTACAGTTTTCTAATTCTTTGAATAATTTCTTCATGACTCATTAAAATGATTGTTTTTTTTTTTTGTTCTAATAATTATATCAGTTTGTATAAACTAAAAGATAGCCCATATTTCATTTCAGTTTATTTTATTCATAACCTTAACTGAAATAAGATTTTCTATTTTTCTAAATGTACGGTTCATAAATTTTTGCAATAACTTTATATTTGTAATGATAAATTATTTGAGAGACGTTTCTGAAATTTCTCTTCAAAATTTTCATTTTTTTTCCTTTAAAAATTTCATATATGGAAGAAATATTTTAATAATGAAGAATTGTTTTTGAAATTACCATGAAATATTCTCTTAAACATGTTTTATAACGCCTTTTAGAAAATAAGTATTTAGCTAAGTTATTATTTTCTGTCCTAAATGAATTATTTTTTTAACCTTATACAAATAATGTATATTGAAAATAGATGTTAGAATTAAAATAATATAATGAAAGTATTTTAATCCATCATTTATTATTTCCTTCAATCAAATTCTATGGTTAAAGTTTAAAGGGCATCTTAAACCACTGTTATCATAATTTCTTCGTTAGTTCAATATTTTGCAACAAATGTCTTAAAAACTATTATTTTGATAATGTCTTCATGCATGCAATCTATATTATCTCATCTATCAATCTATCTATTCATATCACACCTAAACAAATTATCGTTTTCCATTGGAAATTTAAAGGTATCCGCAAAATATTAAATATTTAGTATTATTTACATTTAAGACGATAATGCATAAACAATGATAAATAGTGCTACAAGAAATAATAATTTTTTTTATTATTTAAAATTAATTGATTTAATTTTCTATTTGGAATATTGTCTTTTTATCAACTTGTCTAAAATACGACATATTGAAATGAGGTACCATATTGAAATCACTGTTAATAAACTCGAATACGCCATTATACTAAAAAATAATTTAAAAGGCTATTTCATATTTATTATTGCAGTTCTCGTTTTCGTTGATTTTCACTTTTGTGTTAAATATCTCAGAAAAAATTCTAAAAATTAATTTTTGCTGTTTACTATGATGCATGCTAATTATCATTGATCATTATTATAATCAATGTTGCATCTTAATTTATTTAAATTGCTACATAATTAATAACAAATGTGACATGAAATAATATTTATTGTATAGTTATTTAAGTTTACTAAAATAAATTTTGTTTTGAAGATTTTTTTTAACTATTCTTTGTACATGCTTGTGGACAAGCGTTTCTACTTTATTTGCATATTTATTAAACTATTTCGAACCAAAGAAATAGCATCAATAATTTTCTAAACATGTTTTATTCTTAACTGTTTGAATCAATTCTGTAAAAGACTAATGTTTATAAAGGAAATGCTTTTATAGTATTTAGATGTAATTTTTATTTTTAAGCTCCACCAGTTTTTAAATATTTTATTTTTTTGTTTTAATTCTCTTTTAATGTGATTCTAATATTAGATATTAGAGTCTCACATTATAGATATTAGATATAGATATATAGATATGATATTAGTCTTAGATATTAGATATAAATCTCAAATTATAATTATTTTTTCATTAAAATATTTTGTACTCTTTTAAGTATTTTGCTGAAATATTATCTGATAAATATCTGAGTTTATTTCTTTTTAAGATTATTAAAGATTTTATAATTAGATTGAATCCAGTGTTTTATTAAGAAACTTGAAATCATTTCCAAATCAATTTTATAATACTTATTTTATTAATTTCATTATGCATTTCAAAGAAATATGGAATAAACACTATCCATTCTTGATCGGTATGATTTTACTACTTTTTACGAATTTTTCTACTTTTAAACATCAAAAATTCAAATGAAAATTATATATTATAAACAAAAAATGCCTTTTTCACAGAAAAATATTTTTTGTCGATAAAATAAAATTTACGCCATTTTTCAATTTAACGATTATTTCTAGTGTAATCTTACATTGAAATGTTTTATGCTTTAAAATTTGTGTATTGTAATATGACTCATAATTTCTAAGCTTAAATATAGACTTTGAAGAAATTTCTTTAAATAAGGTTGATTGATTCATTGTAATTCAAATTCTCTTTAGTGAACTCAAAGATTTCACATATTTAGTTTTGTTTCGTGATATTAAATAAAGAAGGAATGATTTTTTATTTCCGATTTTTCTAATTATATACTTAATAAGTTTATGATTGTATAGAGCGAAAATTTATGGCGCTAGCTATATAATTTCTTACAACATTCAGCTCAGTTTGCAATACTACATAATATGGCAATGTTGAAGAATATTGTTAACAATTTTTATGCTATCTAAAGTTATCCAAACTCGCTTATTATTAAAAAAATTTCTATATTTCAAGTTTTTTTCATAAATGCATGAATTATTATATGTTTTTAAATATTCTTGAATATATTATAAATATTACATGATATGTAAAGCGTTTTTAATTCTTAAAGCATTCATATATTGATGTCAAAATAAGTATCGAAATGTTTGACAAAACTTATAAAGTAAACATCGGTCTGAATATATGATATACAAAATTGAACCAAAATACTCATTAATTCAGAATTTAGTCAAACAATTTTTTAAATAAAAAATAAAAAGCACATAAAATTTTTTTTGAAATTTAAAAATTGAATAAAAGCCCTTTTTATTAAGCTGAAAATTTGAGTATTGTGAAAAACAGAATGATCTTTTAAACGCATATTCACAGAGATTCTTAATAACAACTCATGATATTTTTTAACTTAGTGCAATTTCTAATAATCAAGTTATTCGTGAGATTTGAATACGTATAATTTCTTTAATCTTTTATGCATTTTTAATTATTAATTGCATCAAAATTTTAATGAAAATAAATAAATAAATTTTGAATTAAAATGAATACTCAAGAAATAAGAATATGTTATAGCATATATATTTTTTTAAATTTCAAAAATATTTCCTCAATTAATAATAACTTTATTTTAAAACCATCTAGCTATCAAAATCTTTTGATATCTGATATTATTTTTTAAATTAACATTTATATTTGGAAATCCTGAACTTTTCAAAGAAATTCTTATTTCTCTTTATTCTTATTAAAATATTATTTTGCAGGCTCCTTATTCTTTAGTAACCAATGCTGTAGAAAGATTTCGTTTCTTAACAAAGTACAACTATCATAACTTTCTAAATTTTATGTAAGGGGAAAAAATGAAATTTTCTGAACCGATAACGAACATGGCAGATACATTTCATGTTTCTAATAAAAATGTGATCCAGAAAAATTCCAGCGTCATTCGTTATTAACTGTGAGGAATTCAATTTTTTCATTCTGTTATGAAATGTTAAAGACTGAGATAGCTGACGTTTTAATTAAATAACGATTTGAAAAATAATGAAAACTTTAAAAACGTTTTTGTAATTAGTTTAAAAAATTAGAATTATATGAAGTAGACGTTTCTTCTGTTTTTATTTGAAATAACAGCGATTAAAACCTTTCTTAATTAAATTAGTAATATTTCAAATATTATTACATTTTGTGTTTAAAATTTGTTTATAAATTATGGCTGAAATTTAATTTCGGAATAACTAAAGTAGCAATTGGTCTCCCCCCCCCCTTTTTTTTTCTTCTTCTTCTTTTTAACAATTCGAATATATTCATAAGAATTTTGCAAATTATTTACAAATTAACAATTTAAATTTTTGATAAAAGATTTGATTTAATCCATGCAATATGCTCTTTTTTTGTTAGATAATGTAAAATATGATAGCTTCATTTTATTGATTGGCCACATCTTATGAATTTTGATAAGGAGCCCTAAATATGTCACTTATCAATTTTTTTTTCAATCAGCCGTAGATATTTTTGTTTAAAATGGTTTTGCAAATAATAATATGGCATAAATTATGTACTAGTAAAATTTTCAAATGCTTCTTCCATTTTAAGTCAGAAAACTATTCTTCTTTATACATTTATTTTCATTGACATTTCATTCCCTTTCTATTCATAAGAACCATGCATATAAACTAAAATGAAGAATTTTCTTTTGAAAAACATACTAAATATTCATTCAACTCACTTGAGCATTATTCAAATGTTATATAAATTTTATCACATAGGACATTCTGAAGAATAATTTGTATTACTTCTTTTCAAAAATCTTCAAAAATTCTGTTCTTTTTCTGTTTATTCGAAGCATTTAAAGTTTTGCATCCATAAAATCTCTATTGTTTCTGTTTTTTCTCAGTATATTTCCTTTCAGACAAATCTAATCAAACTCTTTGGATGGTTGCCACATTTCCGCATTTGCACATTACGCATTTCCGGACAGGATTGTATCTTCCTTATTTTTCTTTATTAAAAAAAATGCATTATCGTTTGCTGCTGAGTTGCATTTTTCAAAGCTATCGTCTGCGAAAAATAAAATGAAAAGTGAAGTGAATAACTTATTTAATTTGAAAAGACTTCGACGTGGGAATGAAAACAGGATGTCATTAAAGCTATTTGCCCTTTTTGAAAAAGGGTGGGGGGAAACTTGCGTAATTGCGTTTTTCTCTCCTTTTATCTGGAATTCTCATTCTTTTCATTTTCACTCTCTGTCGGACTGCAAATCAGCAAGGTCTTTGGACAAAAGATTTGGTCCAGAGACAGAAAAGTTGATGACTCCAGTTTAAATATTAATAAAAAAAATTTATTTACTGTGAAAAGGCGTTTTCATTATAAAAGATGAAATGACTTTTCACTTTTTAAGATGTTATAAGAAATATAACGGTGAAAAAGGCTTCAAAATTGAAGAAAATTTTTTTAATGTTAAATCTTGTCGTCATTATCTTTTCTTGTTACCTAAGCCTTATATAGAACAACTCTTCAAAAAATGTTTTTAAAAAAATTGATAATACGTATAGAATATTATAATGTAATTTCTAAAGTCTACCAGGTAATTTATTCTACATTTTTTCATCTCATAGAAGTTGTTCTATATTTATCTACCTATAAGTTATTCTATATATCTCATATGTTTTTCTATATTTCTCTAGTTTTACTGAGAATGATTTTTTTAAATAAATAGAATATATAGAGGCATTATCTTAAGCTTAAAAACCATTTGTTTTGGAGAGCTCCGTACAACTTTTTAAGATCTTGTTTTCCTTCTCTAATATAAAGATGTTTATTCAAATTTTTTGTTCGGCAGTTTACAATCAATGTTATTGCTACATTATTACTTAATTTTCATACACAAACTAAAGAATTTCCTAAAAGGCTCTTTAAAAATGTTTTCAGTTAGTCTCAAGTTTCAATTTTCAGAATCTTGTTGTAATTATAAATAAAATAAACCTCAAATATTTTCTTCGAATTAGGAATTAAAATAAGATATATTCCTTTGTTTATTTCATTGCTGTTTTCATTAACTAGTATTTCTTGTAAATTTTGGTAACTATGTTTTAATTAAACTATTTACTATGAATTTTGCTACTTCTTAGCTTTTTTGATTTTATTCCTAAATTAATAAAGGGACTTTTTCTATTCTAAAAATGTTTTGTCGTACTGATGCAGTTAGGAGTCCATAAAAAACTTGAAAAATTTGCGGATTATGTGTAATTTTTGCATCGAATTACAGCGTATTTGCGTGGTTGAATTTCAGTATATAAATTTGATTTCCGATAATTCGATTCTGCACGATGATTCGATACGACGATTAAGAGGTTAATATTTAAAGTCCGCACTGCTATAGTGGTAAGTTTGAAATGAAGACCGTTGGTGATTTGAAAATTAATTCACGTATGTTTCATGTGGTATGTGACTTTGATAAACATTAAATTTGACATCGCATGCCAAACATACTTCAACTGGTGCTATGATAAAATTTAGAGAGAAGAAATAATTTTTCCGTATCTGAGGTTATAATTTCCTAATAAGGGGTTGAAAATTGCTAGAATTATTTCACAGTTGCGCTTATGTTGCCTCTAAATGGAATGTGAACAAAACTAAAAACTACAAACGAACTCAAATTATCCGAACTATTTCGAGCCTTATCTTTGCCGGATATTCGAAATCTGCGTTAATGGAAATTAAATTCTAACTAGTGAGTTCTTTTCTTTCTATAAGGTTTTCAGTAATTTGTCTTTAAATTTATAAAAAAAATAAGTACTCTTACTTAAAATACTCTTTGACAGGTTGCCAAGCGTTTTATTGGAGAATTTAGGAATGTTGTATATTTCACTGTTTCCATTATATTTTTCCAATGATATTTTCAGGGTGTTCGGTAAAGAAATCAAAACTTTCTTCAACATAAAAAAAAAACATTATTTCCCCGGAAATGCAATGCACTTCAGTTAAAGTGCTTGAAAATACAGGCATGTTTTTATTCTTACATTTCCCTAAATAGTTTCTTAAATTATAAAATATTGCCTCCAGATAAAAATCTTTCACAAGACTTGCATATCACTTAACAATTAACCACACTCAACACCTCCGTTTCAAGAGGTCATGTGGCCCCTTTCCGGTTTGGTGTAGATACAGGTGGACTTTATTTTTTATAAATGTAAATCAGCTCAAATATCATTTTAGGCGATTGCTGTCTCAGAGAATCGTTGACTTTATTAAATACTCAAAGGAAATAGCCTACCCAAAACTTTCTGGAACATTATTTAATAAAGATATTATTCCTCCTCCTTTGCATAAAACTATCGACAATGAAAGCATGACTACTCAGACTTTTATTTATTCGCTCATTGGTGTTTTGATCTTCGTAGTACGATAAAGAAAACAGAATATGCATTTTAGATGCCTTTTTTCCCATCCGGTTGAACCAAAATTTGTTACATAAACTAAGCTTAAGAAGTTTGATAAAATACCAGCTTTCATTTGTCTAAAAATATGAGTTTTTGCATAATTCTTTTCATATGAATGCGAAATTATTGAATAATAGACGGTCATACTTCGATAGATTACTTTGCAAATTTATATGGGTCTTCAACTTAGAAGCTAAATCTGTGGACTAAATTATATTCAGCTAGTTCTTTAAATTTTGTAATTATGTAGAGTTCACTTGCATTCAAATGGGCAGATAAATTTCTTACATATGGATATTACTTTTAAAATTTCATAAAGTTAACAAATTTAATACAAAAAAACCACATAACAAATTTTATCTCATAACACATTAACAGATAAATAGACAGAGATACAAAGAAACAATATTCCATAAATGTGCTTTTCTGACTAGAAGAGGGGGGCAAAGCACTGTAGATTAATTAAAATCTCGAGTTTTGTAACGATCATCATAATTTTTTAATACTACTTATAAAAGAAAATAAAAATAAAAAACACAGTTTAAATTTCTGTTATTGATACTTACTCTGGTATAAGAGACTTCGGTTGATACAGGTTCGGATTAATAAATTTTTACGCACCTCAAAAGAATAATCGAATGAAATTTAAAATTTTTACTGCACTGCTGATGAATACTATTCAATTGTTCAAAAATTATTTTAATGCTTTGAAAATAGCATCTGTTACAGTCATTAAAAATTATTTATAAATAGCTTGGAATAGATCATTGCAATATCTCCAAATGACATTTTGTTCGTTCATTCAGTTTGAGAATTCAAAATTTTCCATTCTTAAATCTGCTTTTCCTCGATTTATTTTCCTTTTAGACAAATCTAACCAAAGTATTTGGATTGTTGCCACATTTCCGCATTTGTTTGTTTCGCATTTCTAGACAACAAAGTTCTTGCAACGAAACATTATCGTTTGCAGATGATTTGCCACTTCGAAAAGAATTATCCGTGAAAGGAATTATGTTAACTTATTCCACTTGGAAAGGCATCGACACTGAAAGGGAAACGAAACGGCATTAAAGCCATTCTTAAACTTTCAAAAAGGGAAAGAAACTTATGTAATTATTTCTTTCTGATATTCCTTATTTTCATTTTCACTGTTTGGAGATTAGAAATCGGCATTCTTCAGGACAAGAAAATTTTTAACTGAAATATAAAAATCAGTGACTGCAGCTTAAGCAGTCATAAAATTTATTAAAGGTGACATAAGTTTTCATTTGGAAGTAGCAAATGGCTTTTCATTTTTTTAAGATGCGATCGCAAGAAAATGTTGAAAACTAATCCTATTATTTAAATTTTTTTAACTTAGGGTGAATTTTTCGAAGAAAGTTTTTGCTACAATCGATTAAATACTGTATTTAAGAAACAAAAAAATATATCTGATAAAATCCAAAAGCTTTTTGAAAATTGAAAAAGAAAATTGTTTATTTTGGTTAAATAGAGGTGTAAAGAAAAAGTTTATGTAATGATTTTGTTAAAAATCCTGCCGGTAAATTAATAAATTATTAGCTTTGTTCATGAACTAAAAAATAAATAATATTTCAATACTGTCTCTAGATATATTTGATTCAACTTATATAAGATAGAAATTTTTAATTTCTTCACATTCTGAAGTATTGAAAAAAATTATAAAATGTTTCGAAATAAATAGTTTGCTTATTCTGTTGTTCTGAAATTGCTCAGCATATTAAGAAATTATTAAATTAAATCTCTGCAAGAAGATATGCATTATATTTTAATTTATGTGGGTTTCTTTGTAATAAGATTTTACCAAGATATGGAATTTGAGAAAGTAATGCTTGGAAATATAAAATAATAATAAAATCTTAAATTATGCAAATATAAAAACCATTGTATCTTCTCAAAGAATGGAGTCATAAATTGTTCAATTTGTTCAGAAATTAAAAATAAAAAGCGAAAATTATTTGATAATTTTTTTAAAAAAAAATCACCTTTTCAACATATTTAATTATTTTTAATAGTTAATAATATGTTTCATGAGCAGTAACATGGCTTTCAAATTATTTTAAATAGTTTACAAATTTCAAATATGTGTCTTCTTCAATATTATCAATTAATATTTTCTAAGATTCGCCAAATGGAAAGAGAAACAATTAATAATTGATTTAAGGCATTTTAATCCTGTTTTCCAACTAATTTCCATATTTCATTTTCATAATTTACATATTTTCATAATTAATATCATATTTTGCAATCAATAATTTGTGTGTTTTCAGTTTTTGATGCAAACTGTATTACAAAGATTTAATACTATTTTAGCAAATTCGGAAACTCATTTTTCTTAAAAAGTGTGCATTAGAAAATTAATGCATGAGTAAAAAATCAAAGAGTCTATTATTTTATAATTGGATAGTATTTCCCATATAAATGAATGAATGAAAGAAAAAAAATCCCTTTCAGAATGTTCAATCAGAGATGAGCATTTTTTATAAGACTGCAAGTTTTAGTAAAACGAATCAGATTATTTTATATTATGACTGTTGTTCCTATCAAAATTCTCTGTGTTTATGAAAAATAATACATAAAAATAAAATATGCATCAGTATTTTTTTCATTTTCAATAATGATTTCAATTTTAGAATTTAATTTAAATTGCTTATAATTGCAGTGATGTACTTGAAAATTTTTAAAAACGCTTTCAAAATTACATATAATGCACATTATATTCAAAACATCTTTATACATTCAACATAAATAGATCAGATTATTTTTCTCTAGTATATTTAGATGGTTTTATCTTTCGTGTATTTTTATTATTTATAATTTTCTGTTCAGAAATTCTCCCTTATTCCATCTTTCTCTCTGTATATTTGCTTTTAAACAAATCGAATCAAACTACTTAGATGCCCAGTTTCCGCTTTCGTATACTTTACGTATTTCCTCTCACGATTGCGACACGTTATCGTTTGCAGAGTTGCTTTTTAGAAAGAAATCGTCTGCAGGACAAAATAAAAACCCAAATGAATAAGTTACTTAGATTGAAAAGTCATCGATACTGGAATGAAAGCAGGATAATATTAAAGCCCTTATCTTTCTTTTTTAAAAGATGGGGAGGGAGGGAATTTACATATTTACATTTTTTTTTTCCATTTAAACTTCTAATGCATTCCATTTTTACTCCTTGTGAAGACTACGTTTATGTAGCACTTCAAAAATAAAGAATTTTACGATCGAACAATCGATGACTGAACCTGAAATGCTCATAAAATTTTCTAATGGTTGAAGATTTTTCTATTTTAAAGAAGGAATCGAATTTCTCACTAATTAATGTTTATGCAGATCTTCAATTTCATTTTTCGTTTTATTGTATTTAAAAAGAACCATTCAAAAAATTCTAAAACTTTTGATAATATATGTAAAAGGTTCAATTTTGATGTCAAATTCTTTGTAATAGAGAAAATACTATAAAATATAAAAAAAGTATTTTCCTAATGCATCTTTTACTTAATGATTACTTGATTATTTTTAAAAAAATAAATTTATTTGACAATATTCAAGCATGCATAAATTTCCTAATTGGAAAGTTATCATTGTGTTATAAAAATAACAACTTCTTTTACGTAATCAATACATTGATATAAGTAAAAGATCGGAATGAATACAGTTTGTAACATTTTTCTGAATTTGGGAAAATGAGTATTTTGTCTGACCAATTATAAGATAGCAATCATGTTTGAAAAAATTGGCAATTTAGCATTATAAATAAATTCTTTGAAAAGGATAATAAAGCGACTATACTAACTTTATAACAAAATGTTAAATATTTTAGCGTACTTTGGAACGGAATATTACATCCTCTAATTAAAAAGATGGATACTTTTGTGTCAATTGCATTTCTACGGACCAGATTTCTCAACTTAAATAGCCTAACTTATCTCAAACTAACTTTAAAAGTTGGTAATGTACATCTCGGAATGCTTTTATGCTTATGAAAACTTTAAACTGATTTCATTCTTTCACCAAATATTTAATCACGTAACTTTCTTCCAATGATGAAAACTGATGAAGAAACACATTATTTAAAATATTATTAGAAAGATGTATAACATTTAATTAGAAACATGCATAGCATTTTTTAGAAACATATATAACATTTAATTAGAAGCATATATAACATTTAATTAGAAATATATATAACATATTATTAGAAACATATATAACATTTAATTAGAAACATATATAACATATTATTAGAAACATATATAACATATTATTAGAAACATTTATAACATATTATTAG
>JAPMOR010021775.1:46849-61762 GCA_026543865.1 Argiope aurantia
TACTGATTTCAATACCACAAGCAAACTTCAAATATTTGCAATACAAAAAAGATTGTGAGGCAATAATTATCGAGATACATTAGATGCTGATGACTGCAGTGAGTTACCAGTGCTCAGTGTGACAGCTTTTATTTTTTTATTAAAGCTTCACACTGATGTTTCATTGAGCTGACAATGGTTTTAAGCTCTTCCTTCGTTGTTGCTTGATGCCAGGAGAGAATTATTACTCAATTAATATTCTTTTATTTGATGAACGCTTTATATCTATAAGAGTTTTCAAACGGTGCCATAAGTTCTCAATAATTTTAAGTTTAGGACGGTTTCGCGGTCATGATAACAACTCATTGCTCTTTGTACTAAATCACAGTTTCGATACTATTGCTGTATGGCGAGGACTTGAATCCTGCTGAAAAATAAATGATGCATTGTTAGGAAAGAGATCACTGATGGAAGATGTAAGTTTTGGCTCTAGAATAGTGTCAATGTATTTTCTTGCATTTAATGTCCCATCGATAACATGACAGAGACCAATACCATCTGCAGATATGCAAGACCAAATCATTACACTAACTGAGTCCTTCATAGTTGCCTGAATGCAGTCAGGATGTAGCTCTTCGCCTATTCTATGTCTTATCTATTTTCTCCATCGCTACCAAATAACAATATCTTTGTTTCATCACTCCGTATAACTTGTAACCACTGATCATCTGGCCAATTAATGTGTTCTTTTGCCCACTGTAATCTTTTTATACACTGCTGTAAATTTTTTCGTTGAATTCTACCTCTTAGTCTAACATCTAATAATCTTCTACTGATTGTTCTTGAACTGACATAAATGCTAGCATCCTTCAATTCATTTCTGGTGGCCGCTGATGACATTCTTCGAGCATGGAAACATAGTCTTTTTATCCTTCTGCCATGAACAGATGTGGTGTACCATTTCAGCCATTTCCCGCTTTGTTTTTTAGTGAATTTGTCTCAGATATCGTAAACAAAACTCGCCGACGCCATATATAGTTACTGAACCACCCACCTGTTTTGCAATTTCAGCAGTGGAAAGATCATATTCATGTAACACAGTAATCTTAGTTCCCTTTCTGAATGTCCAATATATTCTTTTATTTGATGGCATTGCTTCATGACTAAATATTAGAAATATTTACAATTCCTACTAAATATTAAAACGCTTAACCAAATTTCTTACTTGTTATTTGTTTACATAAAAAACAGTCTTCCTTCTATAGAAAAAAGCACAATTATGACCTCTTCCAACTTTAAACATGATGTCATTTTCTTCAGGCAATTATTAATTTTTTTTTGTTCCCAGAAAAAGAACAGTGATTGGCTAGGAAAATTAGAAACTACACTCCACTTCATCACTGTGTTTGTTATTCAGATTAAAGTAAGAACAACTTTTATTGTATTGAAAATATTTGAATTTTGCTTTTTGTATTGAAATCAGCATTAAATTCTCTTTAAAATGATATGTAAATGTTTCCATTTTGTGAAACGCTACATTTTCTATAAGCATACAAATTTAGAAAACATAAATATTTTCAAGTGTCCACAATTTTGGCCACCAGTATCTATTATCTTAACTTTCAAATCACGAACTAGTGTGATAATTATCCATAACATTTTCTAAACTTCTCTACAACAGAAATAAAAGGATTAGTTTCTAGAAAATTACAAAACGTTTGAGTTCCTCTCTGCCTGGGTGCTCTTTCTTTAAAAACAAAATTTTTATTTTCTGCCTTCAATTATAAACATTGCATCTTTTCAACAATGACAAACTTTAAGAAAAATGTTGGACTGTTATATTACTATTATTAATGATTATTTTTTCTTATATTTTGCTCCCACAGAAAAAAATTTGTCCTTACTTTGCTTATTTGGAAATGATATTTGCTACATAAAATTTTAAAGAATTTGAATAAATAATTTAATTCAATTGGATATTTTTAATCATGAATAAAATATAATAAATTTGTAATTCAAAAATTTCTTCTCAATTCCACACATAAATTTGGATTCCGCATATAATAGAAAAAAAAACAGAATAATATTTATTTCTAAATTTTTAAACATATATTATTTTTATGTATGTATCCTATATAATATGTTTGCAGTTTTTCATATGTTTTGATACAAAATTTGAATTTTATTAATATTAAATGATTCTGCATAAAATATTTTAAAGAATAATTTAAAACTTGATATTATGCATAAAATATTAACTTGAATGTGAAATGTCATTTCCCCAAATAGTCTAGTATACAGTATCTATTGTTTTCATTCAAGATTCAGTTTTAAATTAGATATAAATATTAAATTTATGAAACAGATATCTTTAATAAACATTAATGAGACGCCCACGTCTCATTTCAATAATGGAATGAAACATTCCATTTGATTATTTTATTTAATTACTTATCCTATCTTGTCTAATATTATCGAAAATGTATGTCTAATGTAACTTTTTATTAAATCCTCCATATCCATTATTTGATGAAATTGCCATGAAAGAATATGTATATCGTTTGTTTTTTTAATTTATCTGCATTAATTTCATAGAGCAAACGATAAACGTAATTTTCCTTTTTGCGAAAATGTTTTCTGTGCTTTATTCATTTTTTCTTTTAAATCGTCTGTTGCGAGCACTTGTATAATTAGATAGAAAACGAAATAAGAGTTCCACTAATAAATAAAATAAATTATTGATTCAATTTTCTTTCATTTCAAGTGAATGAGTTACAGAATTCGGCAAAATGTATGAACCACTTTTCCATCGAGTGTAATTAGTTTCATGTTCAGAGAATGATTTGCTCTGCGTTTGTTTCAATTTGTTTTATTTTTGAAAACTATCTTTATTTAATGTAAAGATAGCTTTCCTTTTTCCTTTACTTTTGTAGAAATGTTATCCTTTTAATTCATTTTCGAAGTCGATTAGCTGACTAATCTCGAAATTAATTATAAGAACTAAGGTTTCTAGAAAAAAAAGTAAAAGTAAAAGTGAAACAGGATTCATACTTAATTTTTGTATTAATCAAAATAAAATTTCAGATCATTATTCTGACAGAAAGATAATGAAATAAAAGATTTTTTTCTATAATAAAAACAGCAAAACAATTTTTGAATTCTTAAATTCTTTACTTTTGTAGAAATGATGTCATCTTAATTCCTTTTTCACATCGATTATCTGACCAATTCTGAAATAAAACCTTATTAGAAGAAATATTTAAAATAATTTTTATATATTAGGCTTATTTGTTCATTCCTTTTATTGTATCTAGAATTTTTTTTGTGTGTTAATCAAAATTAATTTTCAAGTCATTATTCAATCATAGGACTAATTAAAGTTATTTCTGTAGAAAAAAGAAAATGATTCTCTAAATGATGTAGTTTTATAGTTCCTTGTAAATTAAATAAAAAATATTTATGAAACTAAGAAACGTTTATTATGCACGATCAGATTAGTTATAAAAGAAAATTTATAATGATATATTCATTAAAAGATATAAAAATAAAAGTAAATCACATATATATAAAAGTCAGAAGAAGTTAATTACACATCACACTGGGCCCATGGTAATAGACAAAGAATATGGAATTATTCATATAAATGATAAGTTTTGTATAATATAAGTATATTAGTAATATAATTAGATACCAGAACAATCATATCATAGATTTATATTTGTTATATATTATCTGTGTTATCATGTACAAACATATTTATATTCTTTGAACTAAATAATATATAAAATGTCATGAACCTCTTTTTTAAACGTATCTTTCAATTAAATAAACTTTTAAAATGCTATCGTTTCAAAATGTGTTTAAAATATTTATTAATCTGATATGGCAGGAGTAATACTCAAAAAATTCTCAAGTTCGATCCATTCATAACTACAAGTAATAAAACCAAAACTCAATCTCAATAAATATTTAAAGTCTAATACAAATTCTAGATAAAACATCGAAAAAAATTCAATTTTTTAAAAATATATTACGGATAAAAATTGATTATACTTCATGCTCAAACAAACATTATGTAATGATGATATTTTTTCAGTTATTTTCACCGATCTAAATATTCCACTAAGCCTGAAGCAACAATTTTTCCTCCTGAAATTTAGAAAATTTATTTTGGATTGCAATATTTGATCAAAACTTCAAAATTACTTTTGAGTTAACTGGCAGTGGCAACAGCTATACGTGCCTCAGGTATCAGTAACCAAAATTTAATCAAAACAACTGGAATCGATCGGAGGAATTCTGTTTATGAAAATGCTTGGAAAATTTAGCAAAACTTCTATTTTTGATCATTTGAAAATCAAAGATAGAATATTTTCAAGGCAGTTGCTAAGCAAATAATGGATTCCATGATAGTTTATGCGGTAAATATAAATTTTCGCAGTTATGAATTAGGTAACTATTTGAATAGCAGATATTTTAAGTATATTTATTTTTCACAAGATATCATGTTTCAAAGTTTTCAAATATCTTTGATGGTTAAATCTTTATTTTATTAATTACTTGTCACCGACTATAGTTTCCCCCATTCATAGTGAAGGAGCTGCATTTCAGTTATATATCTTACGCACAGTTTTAAAATCAATTCACTCGATAAATTTATTTAAAATTTCAATATAGGTAGAAAATATTTTTAATTTCAGTACAGTGATAGATATTTATTTTTAAGAATTTAAATTTTATATTTAAGATTTATGTAACATAATTTATATTTAGACGTTATTAGTAGCCTCGATCTTTTTCTGATCATTTTGTACATGAACGTGTCTACTGTACACATTTTTCAAGCAATAGTTACTCGTGTCATCAAATATCTAATTGCACATTGTTAACTTTTTCATATTCCTCATGCTAAATATGCAATTGATTTCGACATTAAAATCTATCCACATGTGATACGTGCAACAGCATGATAGCTGAATTAGAACATGCTAATGAAAATAATTAAAAAAAATTACTGTCATAATTATTTAGGTTACTGAATATGTATCCTATTATATTTAATATTTTAGAGCGTTTCAATTACAAAAAATTCAATAAAATGAAAAAGTAAGTTAAATTCTTTTCAATTTCTCAAAGAATATAAAAATATAACAATATTCATGCTTTAGCTTTGATAAAAGAGAAAAGCCAAATTAATTAATTGTATTAATAATAAAAATGATTTGAATTTCCCTACAGTAAATTATAATATTGTTTCAAATTATGTTTAAAAATAATTTTTTTAATCTGTTAATCGTCAAATATGTCTCTTGAACTAGAAAACACAACTAAACCAACTAATCTATTAAAATATGTGAAAAAAATGTCCGACAGATAAATTAGTATCATTAATTTTTTTTCTTTGTACAATGGTATCCAAGGGATTTTTATGTCATATTTTCAAAAGCTTTTTTTCAGTTAATTGTTTGCATTAGTCAGAAAAGTTTTAGATCATTCTTATGAAAGATGAAATTAAATTCTCCGTTTGTCTATTTCTTGTGATGGAAAATATTCATAATGTGAAAAAGCAGTTCGCATTTTTACAGAAAAACTTAAAATTTTGCATAGTTCCAATTACACATGCTGCTTTTTTTATGGAATTATCTTTTTAATTCACCATCTATTATAGTATCAAAATTTATTTTTTTTAATTTTAAAGAAAATATTTGCTTTTCATCATATTATATTGATTCTCATTTTTAGAAGAGTGAATTTATGAATTTATAAAGTTACAGATTGATTTCTGTACATGATTAAAGGATATGTAGTTTTTAATAACTAAACTCTTGATAGAAACTATTTTAAGATTTCCAGTTCTGAATGATTTAAAAATTTGGTCGTATTAAATTGTTTGAAAACAAATTTAAACAGCGCATGAAAATAAAAGTAATAAGTAACTAACTGTAAGTAATTTCATCTGAAAAAATTAATACTATAATATATTAGAAAAATTTGATGCCACAAATAACAGACTTTTTATCTGAGAATAATCTAATCTGAAGAAATAAAATTCAGTAAATAAGAATAAAGTCATTTGAATAAAATCAAATTTATCATTTTATTAATATGCATGATTTTGTACCAAATATATAACTCTAAAATAATATAAATTTCAAATTCAGCATCAGAAGTAAAAGCAGAGAAAATTAAAGATTTATATTACGTTTCACATCTAAACTTCGTTTAGAAATAAATATTTTTCGAAACCAAAATATAAATGTGCACATTAGTTTAAACTCTAATGATATTCACTCTGAAGAAATAAAACTAAATTTTAAAAAAAAACTGATTGCTGCTTTCCAAATTATAAGGATTTTCATAAGGTAGAAAATTTATTTTACAGCGGCAGTTATTATTATGCAAATATAATATTTTATTGCTTTCAATTTTCTACATTTTTCGTAACGAAATAAAATGATCCTAGTCGTCTCCGTCTGCATCAAGAGGCATTATTAATGAAAAATCCCAAGAAAAGCTCTCTGGGTGTCTTTTAAATGAACAGAAGATTGGGCTTTCACTCAACTTAAAATTACTTCCGGGTTTTGTTGATATTCCCCGGTGATAAGTATTCTCAAAGTAGGTGTTTCAATTTGGTTATATTAGTTTATTTTCGCTTTTCAAAGATTCAAGAAAAAATTTATTTTCCACTTATATTTTTGAAATAAAATAAATTGTTTCTCTCTGTTCATTTTTAATTTTGTATAAATAACAAAGTAATTTGCATGATCATAAGAAACATAGGACACTGGAAATTAAAAATTATGCTGATCATTAAAATATTGATATATTTTCCTTTAACGACTAAGAAGTGTAATAATTTTTCCAAAATATATTTTTTATTTATTCGAAAACCTTTAATTAAACATTAATCTTATTCATTTCCGTGTTAATAACTGCTAAATATTATAGGCTAGTTAATAAAAAAAGATTTTTATTTGCAACGTTACCCTTAAATTAAAATTATGTCAATATTTTTAAATGTTTTAAAATATCGGAGAAGTTTGTTTGTTTGTTTGTTTTCAAAATAATGTTACGCATTTTTTGTTGCAGAAATGTGTGAACATTTGTAAACTCTCCATTTATCATAATCTGAAATACGTTTTGTTATTTGTCTGTTTGGTGTTAAATTTATTATTTTTTCCATGGCAACATTAATAATTATCTATTATTAATGTCATATTTTAAGTTAAAATTGTAGCACTAATTTAATTGGTGAATATTAAAATATCCTATTTAAAATTTGGCTACTATATGCCATTAAATTATAGAAAAAAAGTTTTTTTAACATCATTTAGTAGTTAGTAGTTTAAAAGTAGAAATTTAACAGAAATTGAATAATAAAAGGGTATTCATAGAATAATAACTGTGAATGCCCTGTCTATTTTTTTCAATTTAATCACAAATAATTTATTAAGTTACCAAATCATATCATCATATATCTGTAATTTTTTTCAACCCAACTCTTATAAGAACATTAAAACTTAAAGTAAAAGTTGAGATGCATTATATGAAGAAAAGATAAAAGCATAAAAAGAAAATAGAAATATCAGCAAAAAAAGCTTATGCTTCTTCATTTTATAAATTTTAGGTAAATATTTTTCCAGTTTTGATTGATGTTTTTCAATACGTAATCATATAATAAAAGTATGTCTTCTGTAATCATAAGAATTCTGAAATCTGCAAAATCCTAAAATTCGTTGATCAATAACATCTTTTCCATTTTCTGTAGAAATTCTTCGAAAAGTTATAAAAATATATAAAAATCGTAAATAAAAGTATGCTTTCAATCATGATTAAAATACTGCAGTTTATTCATCTTTCAAACGCATTTTCCAATATATGCGCTGATCAGTTCTTTTCTGAAAATTGTTTAAATAGTTTGACAAATGAAATTTAAGAATAATTTTGCAATAATTCCAAGAACGTTGCAATTTAAATTCGTTTGAATGACGGATTTTTCTTTTTTAGAGGGATTTTTGACAAGTTATAAGCAAAACGCTGGGAAAGATTGGAAATAAGATAAATTTTACAAATTATCATATAAATGTTAAAATACACATGCATTTCAAATTTATTAAGCATTCCTCCTCATTTTGATTGAAATTTTCCTCTAAATTATTAATAAATGGAAAAAGAAAAATTATGCTAAATTTTCAATGCTAACTATTTCAGATATATATGAAATTCATATGAAACTAAGCAATGAAAATAAAATGATAAGGCCGAAATACCCATCAATAAATAATGTTATATGGAGTTATAATTTATCTCGAAGAATCAGCTACTTCAAACAGTTGTAAAAGATACCATAAATCATGGAATAAATCATCAATAATGCTCAATTTCAATATTCACTATTTGAAATGTAATTATCAATGAAATTGGCATATTATTCATCGACGAGAACAAAAGAAAAAAATCTAAATGTCGACCATTAAATATAACAGAGTCATAATTCATCTTGAGTGACTATCAATTGCAGGCAATTGTTAAAAACTTCATAAATCCTGCAGTTAACCATCGATAATGTTAAGCCTCAAATGAAAGTAAATTGTCACTGCTCCCTTGTTAAGGTATAAAAGGAATTGGGGTAATATACAAAAAACAAAACAACTAAAACAAAAGAAAAATATCAAAATGTCCCCTAATAAAAATTAATGTGTAAATTCATAATTCATCTTCAGAAAAAATATACTTTAAATAATCGGCGAAGACCCATAAATCATGGAATGAACCATAATTAAAAGTAAACTTCAAGTAAATGATAGCAAAATGTTATTACTGACTGGACACTATGTAAAAGAAACTAAAATAATACTCGACAACAAAAATAAAATAGATAGAAATATCTACAACACAAATATCAGTGTGTATAGAAATAAACATAAACATTCAAAACTTGCGAAATAATCCACTGCAAACAATCATAAAAGACCCCGTAAATCATGGAATAAACCAACGAGTTATTTTCTATTCCATGGAACAAGCGTGACTATTAATGCTGTGTTGTTAACGAGTAACGTAGCAACCGCTAGAAAACATCGCAGGCTACCAGAATATTTCACTGTAGTTATGTAGAAATGAGGACAAAAATAGGAGTCTTTAGTTACCAGATAATGAGGGAGAAAATAAATTTTAGTATTTATTTTCTTGGGTCTTTTTTCTGGTTTAGTCTTGAAATGAGTTAATTTAAAAAAAGAATTTGCCATTTTGCCGTTGATACGATTTTATAAGGAATTTGTTTCAATTTTCTGTATGAATTAACTAAATAAAAATAAAACAATAAGTATTTCAGAATATCTTAATAATTTCTTAATCCGTTTATATACCAATTGTGAGGCATTTTTATTTTCTCATATACATAAAAAAAAAGTATAATAATCGCCAAATAATACATTTTTGAAAGTAAGTAATCGCCAAATAATACAGTAATCGCCATAGTAATCGCCAAATAATACAGCTAAACAAACGAAATTCGGTATGCAATCTTTACATCAAATGTGCAGATTTCTATAAAATGTTGAACAAAATTAGCCCTGAGGAACTCCTTCTGCTTGGCTGTTCCAATATAATTAAACAGTTCCCTGAGTTCGAAAAACACATTTTTGGAAAATATCCGTCTCTCTGATTGTCTGTGACAAATATAACTCAAAAACGCTTTGAGCTAGATGGCTGACATTTCGCATGCAATCTTTAAATAATATTTTCCGATTTCTATCAAATTTTGAGTAAACACTATTCAGGGGAAGTCCGTCTGACCTTCTGTTTGAATATAAGTTGGAATGATAACTACGAAATAAAGAGATCTGGATAGGTAATATTCGGTGTACAGATTTTATATCAATAGTGTAAACACGTCAAAATTTGAGACCAAACCAACAACTGATTGACTGTCTGTCGTCCTATACTTTCAAAAACATGTTAACGCGATAATTCAAAAACGCAATATAAAGTTAGGTATGATATTTTGTAACTGCAAGAATCTGAGTCAAATCTTTCTTTAGATCGAATGAGAAAAACATGTCTAAAGCAAAAATTCGCTTTTCAGATGCTATTAAAGCATGACAGGAATTTATCGCCAAATAACTCGCCAAGGAAGGTACGACAGATTTAGTAAAAATTCCATATTCGTGCCAAAAGTAAGTTAATATTTCGTTACTATTGTACGCTAATTCCATGCAAGTCATTCTCTGGCATGAAACATTTATTAATTACAGCGTATACGAAAGGGTTTTTGGGGAGATCACTTCCGCTTATTGATTAAAGAATAAAAACATTTAAAATTATTATCTTGTGCTCTCTATACTTATTTCGTCCGATTTTTTGAAAGTTTTAGTTGATTTTGGTTAAAAATTTGTTGGATTTGATTTAAAATTTGACAATAGTCAACACTTTGGATACTAAAACTGAATAATGAATTTTATTTATATAGATTTTCATGTTTTGTAATAAACATGTTCATTTGCATTCGTACTGCCAAATGGATAGACTTTATGCCAACGGGTTTTGGTTTAAATATAGATAGGTTTGATAGAAATCTGAAAATTTGGTGTAAGGAATATATATATCTAATTCCATTTGTCTAGTTCCTTTTTAACTACTTGTTCACAGACAGATACTATACCAAAAATGGGTCCCACACATTCTCTAATAAACTTGTTATGCCAGAAAATGCCTTACATAGCATTTGCCTACAATATTAATATTAATCGAAATATTAATTTTTGGCGTGGATTTAGCAGCTTCATGGAATCTATTGTGTCATCCTTAGCGAGTTATTTGCCGATTAATTCCTGGCATACTTTAATATTATCCAAAATCCAAATATGTGTTTTAAATATGTTTTTCTCAATTAAGTGAAACAAAAATTTGACACTAATCTGCACTTGTAGTCACAAAATATCATATTAAATTCGATATATTTAAGTCATTGCGTTTTTAAATGATCACTTTTACATGTTTCTGAAAGTACAGACTGATAGATAGTCAACCCACAGTTGGATTTAGCTCAGAATTTGACAGATTTCTTCATACAATATAAATATTAAATCTATGTACTATGTTTCTACATACAATATAAATATAATATATATCCAGCTCTCTTCGTTTTGTAGTTATCGTGTTCGACACCTGTATAATTCCAGCATCAATACATGAGGAATAAGAGGCGGTACATTTTTTTTTTAATTTTGACTCAGAATCTCAAAGACAAGAGCATCTCTTTTCTTAATAAGCTTGCATATGCACCATCTTGATAAATGTGTTGTCTGCTCGGCACACTGTAGGCTCATTTATCTCCAGAATGAGTAAAATGATGCTCACGAGCTGGGTGCAATATGTAAGCCTGTAAACTACTTTTCATGGCATTAAATATTTATCACCTGAATTTGGCAACGAGCCAAGACGACGAAATATCTCATTTAGAATTCTAAATGATTTAATGAGAAATTTTGAAACGCTTATTTTCCAATACTTTGTTTACGTACTTTTTAACTGATACAGGATATATATATATATATATAATGAATAAATTGCTTCCATCTTTCTCATTTTCTTAAAGGTATCAAAATGTAAATAAACTTCATGAATCTTAGAAACTTTAGTTATTTTTTGGTAGTTTCTGTAACATAAAAGCTATCTGCATATATTTAAACAATAGTTTATCAAAAGCATTTTAAATATTCGATAAATTACTTTGTAAGTTATTGGATATGACTTTTAGATACATAAAAAGCAGAAATTAAATCACAAATATCAAATTCTAAATTGTCATATCGGAACTATGTACTATAACACTTATCATCATCAATGACGAATTTAAGAAATTTAAAACCCATTTTTAATCAACTGATCAAAGTAGATTATCATTTTAACACATTTTTTCTACTTAAATTATGTTAATAATTTAGTTTAACTAGATTAACTTAATTTTAACATCTCAGTGAAGATTATATTTATTTTTATTTATTAAGACACAAGATTGCGAAATATTCCTGTTTAAACACACAATATTATTTCAGCTGATACTCAGTGTTTATGAATATTGTAAGGCCTAATAAAATAAATTGAAACAGGAACTTGGTCTATTGTTCTTGGCAAATATTAATAATCCATAGAATAGCGTTAATTTTATAATTCATTTTTATTTATTTGACAACTGGCTGAATAACATCTTATTCAAACGATCTATCAATGGTCTGCCAATCTATCTAATCGGAATTTCACATTAGATGATGATTGTTTATTGTCTTTTTGATAATTTCTAAAAAGCAATAATCTATCATTCACAAATATTACATTTTTAATTAAAATTAAATTATCTATTAATAAGATAGATTTTTTTTCTTTTAGTAACTAATACCTTTTAGTAGACAATACCATTAATAAATAATATATCTTAAAATTAATTTTGTTTTCTTAAACGGGATACCTTGAAATATTGTGAGGGAAAAAAACCATCTTCGTCTATTTCGGGCAGGAAACATATTCCCGTATAATGTATTCCCGTTACATGTATTTTCCTTAAATAACAAAATAGGATAGTAAAATATAATATATATTATATTTTACATTAGATTTATTATAAAAAATCTAATGTAAATTATATATCAACATTGATTATTTTGGCTGAAAAATGTTGTCAAACTTATAAACATAAGAACAGAAAAAATATCATAACTATGTATCTTAAACATAAAAATATTGCTTTTGTTTAAATTTCTTTGGCACCATTATTAAGGTTTTAACTTAATTAATCAGCAACAAAGTGTGCTATGCCCTAGTTAAATAATGTGAATTTGAAGAAAGATGCGGGTTTTTTTTAAAGAAATGTAAGGTAAAATTTAGTATAATAAAATTAATCATGTTGGCTGAAAGATGATGTTAAAATTATAAACATACGTGCAGCTCAAGTAGCATATCTATGCACCTCATACGTAAAAGAAATATCACTCATAATTATATTCCATCTTTTTATGTGATTTTTAAACACCGCTTTATTTTTTTCTTCTTAATTCACAGTGATCAAGTATCTTATGACATGCAATTGAATAATATTAATTTGATGAAGAAAGTTGTGAATTCCGTGCTTTTTTTTTTGGTCTGTTAACCTACATTATGCAAAATTTGGTGAACAATATATTCTACCGAAACATTTACTCTCTATGATCAGGCTTGTTTCCTTGCTTTCATAGAATCAAAAGGAAAACACGGCCCAGTTTCTTCTGAAAATCTCTGCATTACGTTTACATATGTATTCCTATTTAGGTGTACCAATGTTGTTTTCACCTACTGAAGGTGCAAAACTCTGCCTTTAATTCTTCACTGATGAGCTTTACTTAAATGGAGCTAGAAATACTACGTGGAACAATTATTTCTTAGGCAGTAAAATAAAAAAGAGTTAGTGGTCTCTCGGATAGTTTCTCGCATACTCTTTTAAAAAATGTTATTCAACAGCATACAACGAACTATGGCTGGCCATGAACGCTGCAATTTTTATTCTACACATGGGAGTTTTGCGCTTCGTATTATAGTAAATAAAAATAAATTTGTATTTTAAACGCCTTTTTTTCGTCTGATTGAAATCAAGATCTCAAATACCAAGACGATATCATACCAAATTTCATTTATTTAAATCTTTGCATTTTCTCGATTGCCCATGTTTGCATTATGCAAAATTATAGACCAGCAATGGTCAACCGTTTGACGAAATTGGCTCAATTTTTGATAAATCTGCACTTTAGAGGCTAACAATGATGCCAAATCTCAGTACTTTTTCTTTTTCGTTTTGTATTTATCATTTTCATTTGTACTCCAAAATTCAAATAGATAGAATGTCTCTGAATGTATTTTGTTCAAAAATCCATAGAAATTTACAAATTTCGCGAAAAGATTCATATGCCAAATTTTTTCTGGCAAACTAATAGCTTTTTTTTTTAGTTATTTGTTCACTGGCAAACACATTTAATTCCAAAAATATGTTTTTTGAACTTACTACAAGTAGTACTTTCTCTTTGTAAGCGCGTATATGAGAAATTAAAAATAGATACTTTTTTTCACAAAATTGAAATTTTATTGTAATAATGTTTTAGTATAAAAAATTACAAGCAAAAAATTGTCCTCATTTAATTTTTAGATTATGCCAATACCATTTAAGAAATTGCATATTTCTTAAGCATCGCCTGTCTTCATTTCTGCTTGCTCATTTTATTGTTTTTAAAACATTTTTTATAAAACATTAAATTATTCATGTGTTTCCTACGCATAATAATCAACGCATTATAGCAATAAATGTGTCTAGAAATGATAAATCGAGTACAGATGAAACCAGACAGTTTCTGCTAGAATATTTATAATGGGTTAAACCATCATACATAATGAAATAATGCTTATTAAAGTTAACTAATATTGATAATGGTTTGCATAGTATATTTTACAAATTATATTGAACAGCCAAATATCATATAAAGTAAAAATTTATCTTTCCTATTTTATGTATTGAAATTCAGATATTTACTGTATAATTAATGCTTAAGTCCTTCCAGTAGATGAAAGTTCCTAATATATGAAAAGAGAAATACTAAATAAGTAAATATCTTCTCTTCTTCTCTTAGTAAACAATCGTCATGGATAGTACATTCAGATGATTAGTTTTGATTAGTACAGATTAATCAGATGATTAGTACAATGAGAAATACTAAATAAACAATCATCGTCTCTTTTTCCTTTAAGAAACAATCGTCATGGTTAGCACATTTATATGATTAGTAAAGATGATTAGTAGAGAAATACGATGATTAGTACCGATTAGTAAAGATGATTAATACAGATTAATCAGTTGATTAGTACTGATTTGTAAAGATGACTAGTACAGATTAATCAGATGATTAGTACAAT
>JAPMOR010021775.1:61772-78010 GCA_026543865.1 Argiope aurantia
ATTAACGATTCTAATGAGTCATATTACCTTTCTTCAAAATTGGTCTTATGAATTTTATTTGAATTAACCGTACTGAGTCTAGAAACATTTTATTATTTTGAGTTTTACGAATTATTAACTATTCCATTAAATCATATTACCTCTCTCAAAGCAGACTTATGAATTGTTATTTGAATTCACCATATTAAGTCTAGAAGCTATTTGCTATTTTGAGTTTTAGGAATTATTGACTATTTTAATGATTCATGTTGCCTTAATGATTCATATTGCCTTATGAATTATTGTTTAAATTAACCATATTGAGTCTTTAATTATTATTTTAGTATTTCGAAATTATTTACTATTCTAATGAGTAATATCACTTTTCTTCAAAATAGTCTTAGGAATTGATATTTGAATTCACCATATTGAATCTAGGAACTATTGATTATTTTGAATTTTAGATATTAATATTTACTTTAGTGGATCATATTGCCTCTCTGTAAAGTAATCTTACAAATTTTTATCAGAATTCTATAGGTTGAGTTTCTATTCATTTACTAATTAATTTCCCTTCATTGTGCAAGATATATTCAAATCTTAAACCATAGATTCGTTATATCTCCACGTCAGTACAGTAACTGATTATTAAAATGTCGGTAATTAAATAGATTCTTCAGATTATAGATACACAACAGACTAAGAGCGATTTCTAACGTAAAATTACTCAACATAGTTTTGCATCGTGATGTTGTCATCCAGTATTTTCCACACGATACATGTTGAATCGTGCAACTAAATGTATATCACGCATTCTATCGTGCTTTCAAATTCGCTTGATGCCAAAGGGAGTATGGATCCACTTTTCCTTCATCTGGGTGCAAAACGAGCGCTTATGAAGGGTTTCGGAATTTTAACTTCAGAGTATTTTGAATCTCACAAGTTCAGAGGAAGCTTAGAATAAAGTTTGGGAACGAGTTAGAAAAGATTTGGTATATATTCGATTCTAATGAAAGACTTTAAAGAAAATATTTAAGTGGAGACTATTTCAAAGCATGTGATTACATTCGAGATCAATTATATAAAAAAAATTTAAAATATTTACATTTTTGAATTCTTATATAAAATAAATTTAAAAAAACACCTCTGAAAAAAATTTGATCAATTAAAACCAAAAAAAAAAAAAGTTGTATATATTGATTGTTTTAGAAAGAAAAAAATCCATCTCGTAAGAAATTTCTATTATTTCTTATGATGACGGGGCACTTTGACCAAGTGTGGTAGGCGTATGCAGCTTTAAATGCGGAGAAATAAAATTTAGTTTAACATTGTGAGTCTGCACAGATAGGTTTATTTTCTTCACAAAGTTTTTTGAAGTTTTACTCTGCTTAAATATTTTAATTATGTTCTTTGGTTTTATGATTAAATGGTCTTTTTGTAGTTTGGTTTTATTCAATTTTTCTGTAGTCCTGCTTAGATTTAAAAAATCTGAAATTATAATTTGCTTTTTATTGTGAAATTTTTTATCTTTGATTTTGTGATACTATCTCCAAAACCTCAATTTCTTGGGATTTTAGGGTGACGAGCAGTCAATATTTTAGACGAAATTCAGACCCCTCACAGAAAAAAAATCCCTGTTTGAATCCCTGCCTGAGGATGACATTTGAGAATGTCTTCAGGCCGAATTCATCATTTCTTCCTTTTTGGTTCTCTTCTTTTTCTTTTTTTTTCATTTAAACTTAATATTTATTTTTAATTCGGTTTAAACGTATTATTTAATTTCTGAACTAAGAAATAAAATGCATTTCTACTAAATCTTTAAATACTGAGATTCAACTGACATATAAAATAAATTTTTTGCAATATGAAGCATTAAAGCAACTGTAAAATCTTTTTAAATGAACAGTAGATTATTTATTCTGCAATTCGGGAACTACATACCATATTGAGAAATCATTAAATTAAATTATTAAATCATGAAATCTGAAATAATTTTGAAATTTTTCATCAAAAGATTTCACCAAAATTTAAACTCTGGTTAAGCGGATATATAAAAAAGCATTTAAAGGCATATTATGCAAATATAAAAATGAATACAACTTAATGAATGTAAAAATGAATATAATGTACAAGTAAAATTTAGTTTTATAACAAAAATTGTTACAAAATTAAGTATTTGAATTTAACGTTTTCGATATTTTTGTCAAAAACCGGTTTTCCAAAGTAGTCAAATTGAGATAATCATTTAGTATATGGATATGGATTTAGTTGTGTTTCGTTAGTTCAGAAATGATCAGTTCTGCAAAAATTATTTTCACAAGAGAATAGAATGTTAAAAAATCAGATTTACCTCTAAACAATCACAAAATTTTATGATAACAATTTTATAATAGAAAAATCATCGACTCTTTGCTTAGTTTCATTCATCTTTGCTTTCTTTTCTTGAATGATGTCAGTAAAAGAAAGCGGGTGTGTATTAAATTAGATGAGTCTGCTGGGATAGTGTGGAAGTGAAACCTAAATAAAATAAAAGCGAATAGAAAGAACACATGTCAATGGCTAGTTTTGTGTTGTAAAAAGAATGAAAGTAACCTCACATAATTGGCAGTAAACTATACCTGGTCTTCGATCAAAGCAGTCAAGAAGTCTCTAAATTCAATGAGAGGAGTCTTAGGTTTTCAATTTAATGGCACGTTCTAAGAGACTTTTATCATCTGAGGTCCTGGGAAGTCGAACTCTCTATATGAAACATGTTTAAAAACAAAGCAAAATTTTAAAATATTTTCGAGAATACTGTAGTTATGTAGCCCGAATGTACGAATCACCTCTAAACGTGCAATTTTTCTAGATTTTGAACAGAATAGAATTATTAATAGAATATTGTACATATTAGAATGATTAGCAGAATATAATGCAATTTAGAATTATTAATAGAATATTATACAAACTAGAGCCATTAACAGAATATTGTGCAGTTTGGAATTATTAACAGAATATTGTACAGTTTAGAATTATTAACAGAATAGTGTACTGTTTAGAATGATTAACAGAATATTGTACAGATTAGAATTATTAACACAATATTGTACAGTTTAAAATTATTAACAGAATATTGTACAAATTAAAATCATTAACAGAATAATGTACAGTTTAGAATTATTAACAGAATATTGTACAAATTAGAATTATAAACAGAATATTGTACACTTTAGAATTATTAGCAGAATATTGTACAAATAAGAATTATTAACACAATATTGTACAGTTTAGAATTATTAACAGAATATTGTATAGGTTAGAATTATCATTTTGAACTAAATTAGATTAATTAACAGGTGATAATTAGGTTATAACAACTTTAGATTTGGATAAAGTTCCAAAAACATCTTTGAATACAATCTTCGATTGTATCACTTTTCAAATCATTATCTGTGATATTTCTTAAGTATCAGAGCGAATATTCAATTGTACAAAGAATTTGAATTGTCTTTATGTGCAATTTTCTTGCAAACTGTGGCAATAGTGCTTCGTAATTGCACCATGATTTTATATTAGCGCTTCACATCTTTGAGAAATATTAAAGTTTCTGTCACTGCAACCGGCTGCTAACTCAACAGGATTCATTTCTTGCCTTATGTTGTTAGAATTCAATCTGTTCCTTCAACTTTTGCTACGTTTATAAAAAAAAATACCTTTTGTTGTGTTACTTAAACTATATTTCGTTTCCAAAAATGAATTGAGTCATTTGAAGTTATTTGAACTCGGGAAGCACGCAACTTTAGGAGTAGTTTTTAAATTTTTGCCTTTATTCTTGGATACTGTATCTACAAAGGCATAAAGAAATATCTATACTTATACCCAAAACGCTCTCAGATTTGGGCTGCGTGTGCCAAAATGGAACGAAGTACTTTCTTGTATAGCAAAATTTTGTTTCTTAATGAGACTGGGAATTGTCTGCCAAAAAAGGAGAATTATTAAATAGACTTTGACTAAATATCCAAAATTTATGACTGACATGTTTAGTGAAGATGAACTCGCTGTCAAGCAAAAGTCCAAGGACATGTATTTCTTTTTTCCAAGAAAATATAATCGAAAAATGTTAGTTTCTTGATTGGTTTGTTAGAAGGGCCCTTTCGGAAGAACATGGCTTGCGTTTTCTCTAAGTTAATTGCCACACGCCATAATCTCAATGCTGTGCTTAAGCTTTACGAACACGAATCAACTGTATTACAAATTATAAAAATAAATAAAACCTTATTACATCTCTTCTACTAACACATTTTATAAACCCACTACTTTTTTTCTTATTTGGCGCATGTATACCTAGGGAGTTGAAAATGTGCCCCTCGGAGTGTTTTTTTTTAAATTTTTATTAGAATTTTAATTAATTAAAAATTAAGCTAAATTTTGGCGGGATTTTTTTTGCAATAACTTTCACAAATACTATCGCACAAAAAGGATATTTACATCAAGTTAAAAAAATTATCTTTATAACGATTTAATTATTTCAGGTTTAATCAATCAACAATGTCCATATAAATTTTTTTCACCTCCAGTCTGCAAATATGTATTATAAATATTACATTTTTTTAATAATATTTTAGCTAAATGCGCTTTATTTAATTAAATCGGTGCAAAACTAAATTTTTTGTTACTTAAATTATAGCAATTTGGAAAACTAATATTATCAATATAGTTTTCCAAATAATAAGAAAGAATTTTAATTATCTGGATTATGGCTATAAACTCAAATTTTAAAGGAAAAAATAATTTTTTCCGGCTATTATTTTAATTTTCAAATATTTTGTAATTTCATTTCCTTATAAATGCATATTTTATTGAAATCCAATAAAATCATTCGCGAGCAGGTATTGATTGATTAAAAAAAATTCCTATTAAGTAAATAAAATGGAAGAATCGTCTCAAGAGAAGTATTTTTATTTAAGAACTAACACTATTTTAAACTTTAATACTTTTCACCTAACTTCGTTTATCATAAATCCAATAATTCTTTTTCTTTAGATAGAATTGTAAGAAAATAAAGAAAAAAAGAACGAAAGAAAGAAAGAAAAGATAGGCTCCATGCCAAACTTAACTGAAAATGAAAAAAAAAGAGAATTTCTTCTTTTAGAACGAATAACCCAATTCCACGGGAACACAAATTCAAGAATTCTAAAACATTTTACCTTCGGAAAAAAAACTTTTGATTTTTATAGAAGTCTTCTTTCATTGCTTTTCCGCTATTTCTCTGTCTTTTGCTTCCAATATAAAGAATAGTAGAAAAAGTTTTAAAAAAAAGCTCAAACAAAGCAAACGATTTTGAAAGGAATATTTTATAAACAAATAAATGCGAAGAAAATCTCCAGATTAATCTTAACTGATTCAAACGATTTTTTTCTTTGAGATGAAAAACGGTTATTTGTTTAAAAATTTCTTCTGCTCAAAAAAAGGTCAATAATAAGTAGTTGTCATTTTTCATTCAATTTATCGTTTCCCGTAATGATAAAAATTATTTTAAGGTCTTTATTAAAATGAAATTAACTTTTAAATTATATTTGATTTATAACTGTAATTTCATCTGTGTACTTGAATGTTGTGGGATATGCATTGCTATTAGGGGCTGTTACTTAAAAATTTTGATTTCACTAGTAAATTTATTTTGATAGCATATTATCTCAGTGATTTAATTAATATTGCTAAACAGAAATATAAGAATATTCATGTTTTATTCGTTCAAAGAACGTAGCTGCATTCTTAATTTTCAATGTATCGGTTTAAAACAATTGTATTGTATAAATTAGAAAAGCATAAACCTTTTGAAATTCCATAAGAATCTCATGAAATTATAAAGTTATTTTGTCTCTAATGAAAGAATGTTATTATTTCTTAATCATGAAATCTATTACTTTAAAATTCAAATCTTTCTTATTTTTGTTACTTTAAAGAAGTAAATTTAGCAAACGAATTATATATTGTATAGAAAGATTCATCATTCTATTATGGACATTATTTATACACGAAATGTAATTTGATTTGTTTATCATTATTTTGATTATAAGAAATTTTGAACTTTGCAAAAAAATAAATACAACTTATGCTTTTTTTCTTATTTCAGGAAAGTACTTTCTTTCACTTCAAATTGATACTTTTGTCAAACTTTTTTTTTCCAAAAAAAAGTTTTATTTTATATTACTTCACAATGTAAAACAATAATAATTATTTTAAAGCGACAAAAATAGAACAGTTTTAATTTAATATTAGCGATTGAAATAAGATGAAAAACTAAATAGAAAATTCATTTTAAAAAGTTCTAAATTAATTTCTTGTTTTTTAATGTTAAATTTTATTTAATATTAGTATAGTAAATAACATTTTTTTATTATTTAATTTATGAAATATTTAAATCTAAATGCTGCTTACAAATATCCTTTTTTACCAACTTTGAAAAAATTTAAGTGATTCCAATTATGTGAAACAGCATTAATAATTTTTAGTATTGAACTTTGATGTATGCACTTTCGCATCCTTCCATATAAAAATTACTGTTTCATATTTATTATTATTTATAAATTGAAATCACGGAATTTTTTTAAATATAAACCATTTCCTTTTCTAATTCGTATTTTCAGTTTCAGCTTTTAAGATTGACTCGAGATTGATTTATGCACATGAGCATACAATCCAGAAAATAAGTTCAAATTTCCTCACTTAAAAAGATAGGTCTGCATTTCACAAACATATAAATAACTGCAACTCCAAATGTAATGATTTAAATATATGAAAATTGGTATTAGATTTTGAGACTACAATTTTGCTTTTAATCTATTGAAAAAAAGCCCTCCAAAGTACGCATTATACTTCATTATACTCTGCTGTTGTAACCATGTTCCAGTGATTTATGTTCATAGATCCCTCTCTAATAACTTCTGTAACTATTGTTCGTCAATGGTATACAGCAACACGCAAATACATTTATTAAGTGAGAAAGTTTCGAGGAGACCTCTTAAGTTGATTTCCATTTACGTGTAAACGTATTCACAATCACAAGTTGACTGCTCCGACTTGCCTTGAGACACACGGATAAATCCGAATGACCGGAAGGTCGTGATAGCATTGGCAGAAACTTAGACTAAATCTTAAGGGTTATCACCGGCCACGGCATAATCCCTCCCGTGGGAATTATATTCCGTCACCTGTGAGGGGTAGCTGATTCCATACCATATCTGTAAACACACCCAAGTTGTGAAATAAATCACCGTACCGGAAGCTTCTCATCATCATAACTGAGGAGGTCTCTCGGTGGGTCAATAAATCGAAAAATAAAAAATAGGATAGTTAAGGATAAATATTTATCATCTCTAATTCATTGGAAAATGCTATGTTCCTCATTTTGTACTTCATATTCTAAAAAGTAGAAAGAAGGGTGATTTTTTTAAATTTTATTAAATCAAGCAACACATGTATTGAAAAATAAAATATAATTTTTTTACACCTTTACACAAGCATTGGCGAATAATGAAATTGGAATGCATTACAAAGAAGAAAAAGAACATTAGTTTCCAACATCAATGATTTTTTCGCAATACAAAAGACAACTAATAGTGTGATTGTAAGATTTCGACAATTAATAATTTTATAGTCCAACAACCAACATTATCCATTACTACAAGAAAGTAACAGTAGATATTTCTCGATTCTCAGGAATAAAATATTCCATTATTAGTTTATCACTTAATGGCAAATAATAAAATTAAAATGCATTACATAAACATTAGTTTACAATACCAATGGAATTTTCTTTCGCAATACTAAAGATAACTAATGGCGTGATTGTAAGATAGAACAACTAATAATTTTATAGTCCAACAACCCATACTGTCCATTACTGTAAAAAGGAACGGTAGATTTTTCTCGGCTACTGAGAATAAAATACTCCATTATCACGCCTAATTGACTATGAAGTTTGTCACTTAATGGCAACCCATCATAGCGACCACACCTCTGATAACAGAAGGTAATCTCTCAGGTAATGAAGCATTCACTGATGAGCTGTGTGGACCAGTAGCATGGGTGGAATGACCGTTGGTGATTGTATCTGTTGCTGGAAAAAAATCGATTGATCGATATGGAATTGGGAAAGCTGTGAAAGCCAAGATTTCAAATAAATTATTTTTTGTTATTGCTAGATGCCTTACAATTTTTTGTATGTATGAATTTTATTTTCTTTAAGTATGAATGAAATACATCTAAACCTTGATGAACATGATGTTAAAATTACAAATTTTAGACTTATTCGTTCTATTCTTTATTTTTATATATTTTATAAAATTTAAGTAGCATGTTATTTTAGAATTATTTAAAAATATTTTATTATATTTCGTTAGTTTTTGAAATTATTTAGAAATAATCGATGAAATTTATTTATTTTATCAGTCTCTAACCCTAGCTCTGGCTGTCCTTAATAAGCATATTCGTCTAGCAAATATACCTTCCATTCCTATTCAGAATGATTTCCAAAAGACGATTACTAATTATCATTTTATTAAATCTATCGTCTATAAATGTAACGATATTCTTAGTAATTTTATACACTTTAAAATTTTATATATTTTTAACTCATTTTTAAAAATTCCTTTGTGTTTATTGTTATAGACGAGTATAGTTTTATTTGTAGTTAAAGAATCAAAAAACGAAATCATATATTTGAAAACCTCAACAAAAATCAGTTTTCATATAATATAAGCAACAGTTTTTATTTTTAAAAAAATGATTGATTTTCCCCTTGAATCTTGAAAATGTTCTCCATCATCATGCTTTACTACGGATGAAGTTTGTCACTTAATGATGATTCATCATTGAGAATTCCTTTTTGGAACAAAAAATAAATAAATTCTGAAGTAATGAAACATTCACTGAAGAATTGCATGGGCCAAAAATGTAGACGAATGAATATTAGCAATAGTGTATGTTAATGAAAACTATTGATTGATTAATTCGGAATCAGGTGAATATTCAATTTAATACTCTGAGTTTTCTAAATTCTATTGTTTCATGTAGTTGCGGGTGTTTAAATTATTTTCGTAAAATGGAGTGAAATCTTTCAATGAATATAAATAAAAAAAATTGTATAAAAAACTTGGTCACATTTGAATCATGCTTCTTAATTTTTCAGTTTTACATATACACTTAACTATGTACATACTTATGCTTATGTATCTTAATTATTAAATAAAATAATTAATATATTTTCAATTATTATTTCAAAGGATAAAAAGGCAAAATCTTGAAATAAAAAAACTATTACTTTAAAAATAAAATTAGTTAGTTGGTTTTATTAATGGTTTATATGCAATCTCTAGACCATGGTAACAAATTAAGCAACTATACGGCCGTTTGACGATAAAAGTGAAAGTTATGGAAAATGCTATATTTATGGCCTTATCTCTATTAGGAACAGGAGTCTAGCGACCCTGCAGACGTTTAAGCTTGTTTAACTATGTAAACAGAGACGCTCTCACGAAGAATTATTGTTCCATGGAAATAATGATCACATGTGTGGTGATACCGCCCAATGCTACTGTTGTTGCTGTTTAATGAGTTATTAACTGTATGTAGTGTATCGTTGATTTCTAAAGCTGCGGTTTGTGGGTACCCCAGCTGTGTTTTTATTACTTTCGTTGCTAATTGCACTTGTCATAGACAAGCCCGCTGAGAAAGACAACAATTTTAAGCAGCATGAGCGTCTCTTGTTTTTCAATAGCGCCGTCTAGGGCCAAGAGTACGTCTTAGCTACTCATGCATCACAACCTTTTATACGAGGTAGACTTCATTCATGCATTTTATTCAGAGAACGAACACCTCTGATCCAGTGCCCCCAGTGGTATTAGCTCGACTTAGGGAACTTTGTGGCCATGACAGATTTATACATGCGCCAGCCACCACACAGAGAGAGAGAAAGTCTTCAGCCGGCGGAATTTGAACACACAATCCAAGGTATGCGAATCCAACACCCTAGCAACCAGGCTATCCGGGACTCAGTTATTTTGTTTTAGATATTTTCAAGAAATAACGCATCATTTTCCGTTATTGAGCTGAATCTTTTACTGAATGATTTTCGCATTTATTACTTATTAATGAAGATTTCCGTTTTGTTTTTTTTCTGAAGTGCTTTATTTGACACAGAAAAATGATAGAATTTTTTAAAACCTGCTATTTTATTCATTTTTTTTTTATTTCAGCTTAATAAATCAACTTGTTGTTTATCAAAAAGTCAAGCAACAAATAGCGTAGGTAAAAAAAAAATTCTCTGTCCAAGTAATAGAAAGATGCATATTTTTCCTAAGTGAGATCAATTATTTTATGAATAATCCGATGTTTTCAAAGATGCATCCATTCTGCTATAGAAATTCAAATGTAAGTGTACTGTAGATTATATATTTTATTTCGCATTGCAATTACACCAGAAAGTTAGCTTTATTAAAATAAATATATAAAAAATGAAGACTAATTCCAAAGCGAAATAAGCCCATTAATTTTCTATCACTTAATCTAAAAACAAAAGCATTAAAGCGTTCTAAGTGCAATCGTCTTCCTACAAAAGAACTGAAACAACTCATCCAAGAAGAACCATACTGAATACTGGGCTCTCCTAAGACGTTTCTATTGTTCCAAAAAGAGAGAGAGAGAGAGAGATGTAATAAAACATCTCCGAATGTAATAGACGTCTTTGAGTAAAATACGGGATTACTGGCCATTATAGTTTCCAGTAACTTGGACGCGAAGAGTCCCATATCCTTTAAGTGGTCTTTTTGTTGCAGGCCCGTCTCCTTTGCTTGACCCTTCGGGATAAAAGACTGTGCAATTTCCCCAGCGTGCTTTCAAGTTCTTTGCTAGGGTCTTCGTAATCTCGAATAGTTTTTGCTTCCCCCTCTATGGCCTTTCAGGTGCTACGGGCTCTTAAATTCGTTTTGTGCTAAGGCCCTTTGTCGTTTTCCACTCTGTTAGACGGTTTTCCTTATTGTTTCGAGGAAAATGTCTCACTCGGAATAAAAGGGGAAATGTCAGAAGAATAGATTCTGGTAAGTGGACATAAAGAACATGAGGCCAGATGGGATTTTTCTTTCTTTTTACATAAATAAGTTGAAGATTTTCATATTTCAGAGCGGATGTTTCAATTTTTATTTTCATGCAAAAATAAGTTTGTCTATTTCTCTTGGTGTTTCATTTATTAAAGATAGTGCGTATAAACTCATATCGTGTATATGTCTTATACATGATATAAGATAATCTTAAATCATGCATATGACACGATATTCTTATTATTATCATCTATATCTGTGTATCGCGAATACTCTAAAAAAAGCAATTCTAGGTAAATATAAGAAATAAAATGAAAAATTATTATGAAGATAATGAAATTGGGTGAGAATTATATAAGTAATTTTTGAATTAACAAATTTCATAGATATGATTGGTTCTCTCCTTATTTTAAAATAATGTCTCCTTATATGAAAACATTCTAGTGGTGAAATGTCGGAATTATATGTTATTAGACAACTGATAATGGATTCTAAAGACTTCACAGTTCTTACACATTATTTGACAGAAACCTTGTGTTGAATGAGATTTCACTGTCCGTTCTAATTTTGATTGTTCGTTGATAAATATTTTGTTGATAATTATTTTTTTTATTACGCTTCATGTAATGAAGAAATCGTGAAACACTTTTTATTTATTCAATGTTATTAAACATTATATTTCACTTTAATGAATGGTTATATTCATTACATGAAATACGTATTAAAAATATTTGCAATGCGTTTAAGCATATTGTTTATTTTGATTTATTTATAAAAGAACATTACGAGGGTAATATAAAAATGCAATATACTAAACAAATGTAAAGAAAATAATTTTGTTATTACTTGCCTTCGTTAGTAATACTTAACATCATCTTCAATAATTAAACAATTCCAATGTATTAACAGTTCACATTCAAGTGAAACTACGGCTATTTTGAAACTTTTCCTTTCATCTTAACCATTGTTAGACGACGTGAACGACAACTCAGCTGGCATTTCCTCCCAGAGCTTCGAATCCACAACAGTTAAGTGATGTTTATACAGTATTTAATATATGCCAACCACATAACGACATATTTTTTATCAGGCTTTGAACTTGGAACTATCTGATCTCGAAACCGGAACCTTATACTTAGACCACCGAAATCCCAAATTAAGCAATATAACATTTGTGGAAAACTGATTTATTAGGAAAAGCATATGCGCATATATATATGTTACTAAGAAAATCCTATACCTGGTATATGTCCGTTGAATATTAACAATCTCACAGTTGCTTGACCTGTGTCCGAAACATTTCCTAAATATCATTATTTTTCACTTACACCAGAAAATGTCAACATTCAGAACGCACTAGTGTTAAATGCTATGACAAAAATGCTTTAGTTTCGTATGAAAAAAAACTACTTTTTTACTTATTTCTCATTATTAAAGCATATTACATATGTATAAAAGCAATAATTTTCATTTTTTATCCCTTTATTTTTTACTTTAAATACAACTTAAATCGCTTGTTGTTTTAATATAATACCTAATCCAAAAAGATAACCCTAATTTAATTATGTCTTTAAAGTATCTATTATGTAAATAATCTCGGCACAGTTGATCTAATGCAATAAAGTGATCTTAATTTAATTCTATCTTTAAGATCTCAAAACATCTATCATATGAGTAATCTCTCATAATTGATATAGTGCAAAAAATGGCCCTAATTTAATTGTCTTTAAGATCTTGAAACATCTGTCATGTGAGTAGTCTCACGGACCAACTGATCTAATCTGAAAAATGGCTCTAATTTAATTCTTCCATTAAGATCTTGAAACATCTATCAAATATATCACATCGTATACAATTGATCTAATGCAAAAAAAAATTACCTAATTTGATTCTGTCTGTAATTATCTTGAAACATTTATCATGTTAATAATCTTTCGCAATTAGTCTAATGCAAAAAATGGCACTAATTTAATTATGTGTTTATGATCTTGAACATCCATAAGGTGAGTAAACTCGCGTGCTTGATCTAATGGAAAAAATGGCCCTAACTTAAATCTGTTTTTAAGATTTTGGCCTGTTGAATAACATCTTCCTCATCAGATCATAATTCAAAATTCTAAAATAATTCGAATTATAACTTTAAAATCATAGATTGATATATCAAAATAACAAATCCTAGAAATGCTACATAGATTAATTATTATCACTTTGCGAGTAAAATACCTTTATTATCTATATTCAACCAGACTGTAGCATATTACACTGACTATATTCGTTCTTTTTTAACTACTAGAAGAAATATTAAAGTTTAGAATATACCTAAAATGTTAGAAAAGTTCCAAAAATAAGTTTGCTCTGAATTCATCTTTTTTTATTATTATTTTTATAAAAACTTTTAATGGAAATCGTTGCAAAAAAAAGAAGAAGAAAACCTTTTGAAATTAGACTAAATGAAACCTTCAAAAACTCGGAACTTTCCGGTTGATGTACTTTTATCCCATCTAACAAAATTACGAAACTTTTCCTTCTTCTTATGGAAAGGGAAGTCCAGTTCTTCGCTCTCCTTCGTTCCTTCGTTTTTTTTTTAATCTCCTAAAAAGGATTAAAAGTTTTTTTTTTCAATAGCTTTATTTTTTTCCTGCATTAATTCGAACATTTTTATATGTACTTTTTTGTCATAATGTAACATCAGAGAATTTTTTTGTTTATATAATTGCAAAATTTGGTTGACAATTTGCCTTTACTAATCTTCATTCACCAGTGTGAATAATTTAATTATTTTTTTATTCTACTGCTTGTGAAGAATATATTATTACAATAAAATAATTCACATTTCCATTCATTAATCGAGGAAAAGATAATGTTTTGTTTAAATTAAAGTTAAAGTCTTGTCTAAATATAGTTATATAGTTTAATATAGTTAGCTTATCATTGCGAAAAAATAATACACTTAAACATTCAATTTGTTCAAAAACGTATATCCACTTCTATCTTTCTATTTTCATTCATTAGAGTTTTAATTAAAGGTTGATAATTTGATTCTTTGATTAAAATTCTTTATTGTGACAAAATGCATTTCTGAAACAATAACAGCTTGTATTGACAAATTCGTTATTTAGAATTATGTTTCATATTTTCGTTTCCAAATTTCAAAGAATAATGTCTAAGTAATCGTCTTGTGTGTGAGAGAAAATACTATAAAAGAGTTCCAGAATCTTGGATAATGGAATGTGGATAGTGGAATAATAGAATCTTGGATAATGAACATTTTATTCCATTATAAAGGATGAGACACAAGAAACAGAAAATGCAACTCAGATGCATACAAAAGAAAGTGCGTGTAAAAATTTAGGAAACAACATAGAAAAAATCATTAATTAGAAAAAAACAGAGTACATTAAGAGCTTATTTCATGATCAACATTACAATAAGAGAATCAATTGTTTCTCTACACATCTCTAATTTATATAGGTTTTTATAGGGTATGGAAAATTTTGTGGAAGAATACCCAAATCTCTATTCCTGATAGAAGTAAATTTCTCAAATTTTCCAGAACCACTTTTGTCGACAGAAGGCAGCTAAGATTGTCACTAAGCTTCGGAAATCACCGAATCCATTCATTAAAAAAAATCTGTAAATCTATTTTCCATCTTATAAGACTAACGATGCAGGAAAACGGCATTTCAAATTCAAAACATAATTTTACTTTCTCGCAAATGATGTTTATGGAGCATAATTGTGCTAAGAGATAACTGTAGCTATTGTTTTAGAATATGTGTACGATATGTCATAATTTTACTCAGATTTTACTCATAAATATTTAAGTATTAGAAAAGTTTCGATAAATAGGTGAAAACAAACATTTTTTTTATATTTTTAAGTAAGAGATATTTCTACTTATAGAAACACTTAGCATATCAGCTAGCTTTTCGATATTTTAAAGACCATGGAGTATCTAGGTCAATGTGTCGTAGTTTAAAAGTAAGTCCATTCGAAATCTTATGAATTTCGAACGGACTAACTCATATCTTTTTCATAACTTTTACAATTTCCAAAAAAACTATAATCAAATCAAGAAAATTCTTTTGAAATTAAATTTATAAGAAGATTTTCCAAACTTTCTATACTAAATACGCATTTTTATAGTATCTGTATAAAAAAAGATGTATTTATTGTATCTATGACCTCATTTCGTCTGGAAAATCGCTTTCTTATGAAGAAAGTCACATAGTACCTAAGATAATTTTTTTTTCGTTCTTCTTGAAAGCCCAATACATCTACTCTCTTTGCTCTCCTAGCTTTCCCTTTATTTTTTCTTTTCTATCTTTTCAACGGATAAAAGCTTTCTGCTTCATATTTCCTTTTTTTTTTATTGGCTTCAGTTTCTTCTCATGTATGTTGAAATAGTTTTTTTTTCGGGCGGAGGGGGGGGGGATTTGTATCCACTTAGCAAAGAGAAAGTGAATTAGTTGTGCCTAGGGACACCGTATCGAAGGATCATTGAGAATGTAATATGATTTGTCCAGTTATCCACTCTGGTCTGGAAAAAAAACTAAAGAGACATAAATTTTGTCAGAAAAATTACAAAGGATTTTCTTCAAAATAAATTTTAGTTGATTGGTTAATTTCTGAGAATATGAAATAATCACTTTTTGAATGTGTGGCAGTTCTTTTAAAAAAAGAATTAAATTTATTGTATTAAAATTAAACGTTTGAATAGGAAAAGAGTTGGACGGATAACCCCGATTTACATATCTTGACGTTTTTATTCCTGAAATTCTTAAAACTTTTGTTCTCTTTATTCCCGATCTTATACATATCTTGACATTTTTATTTGTGAGGCCCTAAAACAGGTTGGTCTGTGAGACGGTTGTTCTCTTTATTACTGATCTCATACAAATCATGACGTTTTTATTTGTGAATCCTAAAACCGTTGGTCTATGAGATTAATATTCACTTTGTTACTAATTTCATATACTTCTTGATATTTTTATTTGAAAGACCCCTAAAATGTAGGTCTATGTGACTACTATTCACTTTATTACTGATTTACATATCTTACGTTTTTATTTGTGAGACCCTTAAAATGTTGGTCTATAAAGCAAATGCTTTTCATTTTGTTACTGATCTCATAATATCTTGATGTTTTTATCTGTGAGACTTTTGAAATGTTGGTGTATG
>JAPMOR010021775.1:78020-93016 GCA_026543865.1 Argiope aurantia
TGGTGTATGAGACTACTGTTCTCTTTGTCACTGATCTCATACATTTCATGATGTTCTTATTTGTGAGACACTTAAAATGTTGGTCTATGAAACTATTGTTCTCTCTGTTAATGATCTCATTCCAAAAATCTGCGAAAATCTGCGAAATAACAGGTATTTAGATTTTACTTTATGAGTTACTTTATTTGCATCCACAAGACGGGACATGAATACAATCTTTCTATAGACAGATTTCAACGAAAGTTTAATAAGCAGCGTGCGGTCATTAATTTTCAGAGTTGGTTTAATAATTCCAGGAAATATCATATGAATTACTTATTCATTTATAATGCTTGGGTGTAACTTCCTCCTATCGTAACGTGTTTTTACACCTGGCTATATAAATTTCGGAAATTTTCTTAATTTCAACGGTAATCAGGAGAGTAAGCTTTAAGTCTTATTTTTGACTGTTCTTCATTTTTTATACCTCGGTATTTCCTAACGTCTTTAATATCCCCTATTTCCTTCATAATTTTTTTTTCAGTTTTTAAAAAGAAAAAGTCTGCCGGTGCTAAATCCGGAGAAAAAGTAAGATAGTTCATTTCAACTACCACATGCTTGACTGAAAACTTCTTCACACGCAATGATTTGTTCATTCAAAACGAAAACTTTACTCAGAATTCTTTGAGGATGGTGGGCAAAACCTTTTACATGACATCTATGAATAATTGCATTTCCTGTGATAATTTTGACAAAGGAAATTATTTATTGAATAAACGCACTAAAGGATTGATTAATCAGCTCTTCGCCATCAAAGAAAGCAATTAAAAGAACAGACAATTTGAACCTTTAAAATCAAAATTCTTTCCCCTCTCCCGAAAACATTTAAACCATTCAAAAGAATGTGAAAATAAAACTTTCTTCACTTTACGTTTGTTTCATTTAATAGGATATTGTGGCTGTTTTATCCTATTTGAAACAAAATTTGTTGTTAATCTTTTGCTTCATTTCTGAACTTCGATTACAGAGATGAAATAGCTATATTTTGATATATGTTTCAAACATATGCTCTTGTTTCAGAATGACACGCACTTCATCAAACATGCGTACATAAAGAACTCACCAAATGGAAGCATTCACGTATTCTGTCAAGTTACAATTTTGATGACATGTCAAATTTCATCAACGTGAAAAATCTTCAGATCACTTTTTTTTTTTGATAAATGAAGTTTTTTTTTTACTATCTCTATTTCGTATACAAGAAACTGAAACAAAGGTGTAGTATCACATGATAATACAATGATGGATTTAATAATCTTTGGGTCTTACGTAATACTCTTCTTTTAATAAATTAATGCTGCGAGTCTTTTTTTTAATAAATTGACTAATTTAGTTTCATACTTCAAAACCTTTTTAATATGAAAATATATTATGATTTATTTTAGATTAATTCTTTTATTTTAATAAATTGATGAAAAAATATATTTTTATTCATTTGCTTATTTATTACTACTCTTAACTGAGAGGCATTTGCGCTTGTTCGCAGAATTTTTTAAAACAGACTCTCGGTGTATATAAAATACATAAATTAATTATTGTCAACGTAGTGAAGAAAATAGGAATTTACCTAATTGCACCTAAAAATCTTAATAACATCATTATAATTTATAATTCGTAGAATTCTTATATTTCAGAAATTTATTCAACTACTCCGCTAATTATATTTTTAATCGACCTAGTTGCTACAAAAACATGTCAGCCCAGGTACGCTAGGCAACTACCTAGCCTGTCTAATCGGAAATCTGTTTCTAAGAGTAGGATGAAAGCATAATAGGAATCAAGCGCCATTAGACTGTGAGTTGAAATACGTTAGTCAAATTTTTTTTCTAATTTTTTTATTACTTTTTCTTCTTAATTCCTTTATTACACTGCAATTCAGACCTTTTGTTGACCTTTATTCAATTTTAATTTTATTGACCTTTATTCAATTTTAATTTTATTGACCTTTATTCAATTTTAATTTTATTGACCTTTATTCAATTTCAATTTTATTCAATTCATTCGGAAATATGGTATCTTCGTTATATTAATTTCAATATTCCGCGGTGTTTCTTTCCGGAGGTAGTTGCTAATGTCTTATTGCATCTTAGAGAAAATTACCCATAACAAAGAGATAAGATAAAATATGCATAGAATTTTTTATTGCAAAACTTCATCTTCTAAAGGGGGATATTAGAATTGTGATTTTAAAATTCTATTATTCTTTATTTTATTATCTTTTTTAGTTTTAATTTCTTGTTTAATTCTTTAGTTTAAATTTCAGTGCGTCTATCAATACCTTACAAGCATGCAACTGATCAGTAATCGTAATGATTGTAAACACAATGAAATGAAAGGACGTTATGTCTGTCGGCCAGTCTGTTTCCCAGTACAACTCAAAAACTTAACAAGAAAGTAACATTTGTCTTACACTTTTATTATTAGAATTACAGATGAGTATTATATTTTGGTTCAATCCATCACGTATTGATTGTTTATTAATATGCGTATTTTTATAAATCTCTGAACAAGGAATAAGTTAGAGGGGTAGGGTTTGATATATGGTTTTTCACATTAAAATTATAGATAATTCTCAAATTTTAGAATATACTTATTAACGGGAGGAAGTCATGTTCTATAATTCTTGCTCTGTTATCTTCCTTATTACGATAAAATCAAAAATGAAGGTATCTGAATTACAAAAGTAAGCAAGAAATTTGTGTGTGTGTGGGGGGGGGAGAGATACCAATAGCTTATTATTTCAAATGAATAATGAAGAATTTTTTTTAATGTCAAGGTTAAGGAGAAGAAGTTCCAATTTCTGACTGAATGTACTTAATGTTTTCGCTTCTTAATTAGCTTATACACAAAAATTAAATATTTTTATTTCAAAATCCAATTTTATATTGTTTTCAGTATTAATCTAAAAATTAACCTTTCCAGCTGCGTATTCCGTGATTTTTGTATTATTTTTAAGATTACATGTTTTTATTATGCCATATTATTATCGTTTACATATAACATCATTTCATTTTGTGTGAAAAATATTTGAACTTAATTGCAAACATCGCATCTAAATAGTGATTTTAAAATATTAAGCAATCAGAGGGTTAAGAATTTATAGGATTATGAAATTTTGTAAATAACAAGAGAAGAAAAAAATAATAATATAAAAATTATTTCACATTATTGGAGAAATTTATTGTTTGGCTAACAATTACACAAATATCTGCACTTGATTGAAGCATTTACATTCCCTGGCATTGCAAACTTCTAAAATCTTTCTGCCTTTAGTGTATGTAAAGATGTTTTAATATAGCAATTAAATGACTTGTTAAGGTTTCTAAAAATAGGTCACTTAAGAAATATACATATATCAGACACAACTCCCCCCCCCGAAGTAAAGAAGGAGAATTATTTAAATTTCAAAATACACCTCAGGATAAAAATTTCGTCAATTTCTTTGAGTTTAATACAAATCTCCTTCAAAACCATTAGGTTGGCGCGAACAAAGCCCCCAAGGTTTCTCTTTCCTCAGTGATCTCCCTCGCCACTGGGCATGCGCAGTGGATGCGACTATCGATTCCTTCTTCGTTTTAACCGTAACGGAGAGTTCTCTACATCTACAGAGGAGGAGATGTTGAGATTTCCATTCGCCTATCATCGGTTCAGAAATGTTCTATTTTGGTTTTTCACACCATATTGTTGTTGTAAGATGAGAGAAAAGAATAGGAACTGATTGAGCCATAGTTCCTGATTAATTTAGGTGCGACTTTGTCAAAGGGGAAAACGTGAATGACTTAACAAATCGTTTGCCTTTTTTTTATATATATATATCCGGAAATAACTTATGTTGCTGTTATTGAACCGCAGATCTTTTTTTGAGTTTTCCTATAAATAAAGCCTTTAATATATAGAGATGCAATGTAAAAAATATAACAAGAACACAAGAATTTGGAATTATTTTTCATCATGTTATAATTTTTAAGGTATTCACGCTTTCTGTAAATTGTATGATGCTATCAATCAAAATGTTCTATAGATAGACTACTGTAATCAAAATTAACAAAACTGGCCTTCAACATTTTCGGTAATAGACTTCACTAAAAAAAGGAGGGGGCTTTCAAAAATTTTAATGAACTAAAAATTAATAAAAGTTAAATATTTTATTGAATAATTTTGGAGCATGTTATAGAACAAAAATACTTTTTTCACTATTTTAAAGTCTGAAAGATAACCTTTCTGTGATTCTATTTTCATTTCCATGTAAACTTAGCAGTTAACTCTTTCGACCTCTTCGGAAAATGAGTATTTAAATTGTCATAAACATATATATATTATATAAATATAATAAATCAATAATTATAAATATAATAATTAAACAATTATTATGTAAATATAATAATTGACATTGAATAAACTCGCCATAATGCAAAAAGTTGTACTTTTTCCATGACGAATATACTCGTCAAAAACAGTTAACTGGTTAATGGAATTTCATGTAAATTTAAAAGAATTTTCAAAACTCAATTAATGCTAGTTTATAACTGAGTTTTTTTTTGTTGTTGTTGCAGTGAAATTCAAATTATATTTGTTACTTTATCAAATCATTTTTTGTGCATATTTGCTATTGGTAGAATTATAATTTAATAAATTTTTCTTTCTCTGAGACTTAAACAAGATTTTCATATTTGCTTTAATTAATATGATAGTTTCTTAAGACTGATATTCTTTCTCAAAATTGCTTGATTTAAAAATCAGTACTGTCAGAATGCAACTACTAATACAATTAAATCAGATAAAAAATAAGACTGACGAATAACCCTAAAATATTATTATGATACGATTTTTCGAGCCGAATATTCAAATTTCGTTCATTTTTTTAATTCATTCAAAATATTTACTTAACAATCTTTGGTAAAATAAAAATCAATGTATACACAATGTATACACAAAATAAAATATTAAGGACAAAAAAAAAGTCAATTGATGTAAAAATAATAGGCTAAAGCACGAAAATAAATATAACATTTCAGAAATAACAAACAAAACCGATGCCAACGGTTTCTAATAAATAAAATATTAAAAACAAACTAATAGAATAATTGTAACAATAATAAATTAAAGCACAAAAACATATCATTTGGTGCAATAATAATCATTATTAAAATTAAAATCTCGTCTCTCGTGACAAAAATAATATGGAAAATAAAATCCGTGCGTCGCCTTTTTTTTTCAGTTGTAGTATCTTTGTTTTGGCATCGGATTTCATAAAATTTTTGAAAGTGATGAAAAAAAGTCTATTATTTTAAAAATGTAAGTGACGTTTTTAACGAATATGAATCTTAATGCAAAAAATAAGATCATTTCATGTTTCTTATTTAAAACTGAATGATATTTGACAAGATAAATTTGTTTTTGTTTTCTAATTAGAAGCATTACATGATATCCAAATTAATCATCTTACTGTGATTTTTAAGATATTAGGTACATAATTAAATGTTTACTCAAGATAAAATTATTTTTGAAATGTAAGGGGTATAAGAAAAAAAAATATTTTATTCAAAAAATTCGACTTAAAAATTTCTATACGTCCTATTTCAAACATTCCTGAATTTAAAAGAAAGAAAAAAATTAGAATTATATCTATCAATTTGTAAATGCAATGGAACAGATGATTAGGTAGAATGGTTTTAGGTATAATATACTATAATTTTCACGGATGAAATTCTGTAGGTTGCCTTTACACGAAAATTGCACTTTTCTGCCAAATTTTGGACCAAATGCAATTTTAAAAATGCCTTTTACCCCCAATGTACTGTAAAAGACGATAAAAAACATAACAGAACATATACAAAAATGGTAGCTCATTTTGTGAAATTTTGGATCTAATTACTTAATAAGAAGATCATATTATATATACAATTCCTTTTCCCATACCACGAAGTTGACACAAAACACATCCTTTGCTTTTATATGCAAGAAAGAGGGGGAAGTATACTTCCGCTGGTATAATTCTGTCATTCCAAAGATTATTCGAATTCAGATATCTCAAATTATTGAAAGCCCGAGTTCCCCCTTCAATAATAAGAATTTTTATCTCTTCTAAAACCGCGATGATAGTATGTCCATAAGAGGTTAATATATGAAAGAAGATCGTGATATGGTCATGGCTATTAAGCAAATTAATGCTTGGACATCAATGAGAATTGTCATAAAACCTCTTCGTATCCAAACCCTATACAGGTGAGCCTATTTAACGAACAAAGTACATACCACGGGTACTCGATCAATCCCATTTAATGAAAGAGAAAGAAATTTTGTAGTGATATCCAGGTGTCTTTGGCGCCCTCATAGTTGAACTGAATGGATATTTGAAGTTGATGATAGAGCTAAATTAAAGGTGCCGCGTCCCTCGGATTAGTAGTGACTAAACAAAAACAAATCCCTTAAACATAAATTTCATCAAATGTGCATATTTACAAAGAAAAATATCATCTCTCATGAGAAGGAACAGATTGCAAACAATTCTGTCAGAAATATGGTGCCGATGGGAAAAGCATGTTTCCATGGCCCCACTAATAGAAATCGTTTAATAACAGTTTAGCAATTATACATCAATGTTAATAAATGAATCTTTGTAAGCATTATGTTTGGAATTTATTAAGATTATAAAGTTAAAAGCTCAGTATAAATATAAATAATAGAAAAAGTGCCATGGAAATAATTTTTTAAATGCACAGAAACTTTTTGTCCCCACTGAGTGATTATAGAAAAAAATATTTCCCGTTTCAGTCATTTTGTTTCAGGTTTAAGTAGTTCTGTTTACAAATCAGATTTTGCTCGCATTACACAGGTGTTTCTTACGCGATGTTCTAAATCCCTGTTATACCTTGCGTTGGGAACATAAGTAAGATGTTTTAGAGAAGGAAGAAGTATAAGTGTGTTGTGTTCGATGACAAACAACAATTGAATTATCTTTTTTTTTCCTTCTTTAATTCTAATTGAATTACCTTTTTTTTTATCTGCCCATGAGTATATGCGCTTTTCTTTTCAGTGTTTTTGAGAAGTCATAACTTCATTTTAGATAATGAGATTTAAATGCTATTTTACTTTTAACCAAGAGTTTAGTGCAGTTTATCTAGGCTTGACACTTATACTTTGTACTTCAGGATGTAAGCTGCAGATGAATATCTTGTCGTAATTCAAATTGCAATCGCTTGTATGTTGTAATTAATTAACATATGAAATATGACTTTTCTTGCCCTTTCAGTAACAATTGTCGTTGAATGAGTTTTTTCTTTTCACTAAATAGATACGTTTTAGCTAGATTTGTCATTTTTCCATTAAGTCCCAAAACCGATCCAACAGATAAATAACATATTTTCATTTAAAATACAATGTGTCGCATGCTATATATAATTAACACATGCGATCTCCTTCATTTTAAATGACAATAATCAATAAAAAAAGCTGCTTTTTAACTTTTTCTTAAAAATTGTTCATTACATTTTAAGGAATTTTCACATATTTCATATACCCGTTCCATTCCAACATAGAATTTCAATAAGAAATTTTAAGTATAGTCAAATCTTCTTAAGAATTTTCCATTTGGATATTCGTTTCTTTCTGGCCAGGAATTTAAATTAAGAACTAAACATATCTGAAAAGCAAAACGCTGCATCTTTCAAATCAAATCAAAGAGAATAGCAAAAATTTGTATCGTACTGATCACATTTTATATCGTTTAAAAAAACTACCCATCATGGCAGATGTACTTTATCCATTCATATTCTATAACCAATGCATCACTACGTATAAATAATTACAGACATTTTTCCCTCAACTGTCTTGGTGTTTCGACTTTTGAGAACTATAACATCCCTTCGCCTTCTGTCCTTTTGAGTGACATCACTGAGTCCACTAAAAAAATATGTCTTTAGAATGCAATAGATGTCCGAGGAAGTTTGGAAATCCGCCATGTCTCGTCTGCAAAGTCATTGAACTCACTTAATCCAACTATACTGTCTTCATGCGACTTGAAAACAGTTGCAGCAATTTGCTGTGCACTTTGCACATCTTGAAAAATAGCCAAATTTTAAGAATGGTTGCTTAATCTTTTTATCTTTTCATATGCGAGAAGAAGGGAAATTACTGTAAATAACAAAATCGAACTTGAGACTCTGACGAATATCAAAAAATACATTTTCGATAAACGTCTGTCTATATGTCTGTGACAAAGTTAATTCAAAAACGCTTTGAGCTGGATGGATGAAATTTGTTATACGATCTTTATACCAAATTTGTATATTTCTGTCAGATTTTGAACAAAATCTGTCCGGATGAAATGTAACTCTCCGGCTGTTCGAATATCATTTAACATTAAAAATACAAAACAAAGAGCGTTATGTGGATAAAACTCGTTGCACCTATTCAATATCTAAAGTGTAGACACCTTTCACATTTTGAGATAACTCCAACGAAGGATTAACAGTCTGTACTTTCAGAAAAATGTAAATGCCATTGCTCAAAAGAACAATGACTTAAATATATCAAATTTGGTATAGAATAATGTGGCTATAAGTAAATTTTTGTTTCAATTGGTTGGGGAAAATGCAACTGAAGTATAAATCTTATTTTCGGTACTAATATCCACATGCGAGAAATTAATGGTCAAAAAACTCGCCACGGATGACACGATAGATTCAGTAAAAAACCTAAAATTCAATCTAAACGTTAAAATTTCATAACTATTGTACATTAAGGCCATGCAAGGAATTCCCTGGAATAGCAGGTTTATTAGAGAGTATGTGAGAAAATTTTGAAAATACCACTATTGCTGGTTATTGTTTCGTATGAGAGATGTAAAAAGAGAAATCGTTGTAAATATAAAAATTATTCATACTCCACGTTTCAGATCTTTTTTGAGATCGAAAAACACGTTCCTGGAATTTGTTTATCTGTGAAGACATTAACTCAAAAACGCTCTGATCTAGACGTATGAAATTTAATATGTAATTTTAATAGCAAATTGTAGATTTTTATTAAATTTGAGACGAAATTCCATCTATACGAAGTTTGTCTACCAGTTTGCTCGAGTACAATTCAATGCAATATCTTCAGGACGGAACGAGTTCAATCAATAAAATCTTATGCACTGTTGTGACATGTAAAGTTAACTTTTTATCAAACATCGAACTAAATCCATACGGGAGTTGTCCATTTATTGGTCTGTGCATTCGCATGCATTAAAATGCCATAATTCAAATACCAGTGACTTAGGTAACAGAAATTTGATCTTGTTATTAATAATTTAACTATGTGCCGAGTTTTGGCTTCAATCGGTCGATAAAAAGGTGTCCAAAAAGCGTAATCAGTTTTTTTTTTTTTTTGTTTTTTTTGTTTTTTTCGCTATATTGCATAACCCAAAATACTTATGGGCATAATTTGATGCAATGTTTGGAGATTAATACCTGGCATTTAGCAATAAACACAAGAAAATATAATTTGTATCTTACACGCATTTTATTCAATCGGTTGAAACCAAAGTTTGACACAAAACTGCGAATACATATACAAAATAACACAGCAAATTTCATACATTTAAGTCACTTCATTTTTTAAATATAGCGCTTACATGCTAGTGAAAGTAAAAACTGACAGATGATCAACCCTTCTACGGATTTGGTTCCAAATTTGATCGGAATCTATACTTTAGGTGTTAAATTTATCTTCCGAATTTCACACATTTAGCCACCTTCGTTTTGTAATTATCGTGTTAATTTATATTCGGATATCCAGAAACAAAGTTTCATCTGAAAGTATTTCACTCAAAAGTTTTTAGAAATCTACAAATTTAATATAAAGACGATATATACAAATTTCATAAATCTTATTCGAAGAGTTTTTGAATTATCTTTGCACAGATAGAGAGATAGATATAATAAAAATAAATTTTTCATTCTGAGAAGGGGTTTAATGAGTGAAGGTTCGTGAAAGTTTCGAACTCGATTTTTCTTTCTTTTTATGTTTACAATACTTTCTGCTGCATACTTCTTATGTGAGAAAGTATTAGAACAACGCATTTAAGGGGTTAAATGAAGCTCTACCAAACTGATGGAAAATTCAAGCCCCAGACCTTCGTCCGCAGGTTAATCTGTCATAATTTTTTTTTTGGTAAAATCCTGATTTGGAACAAATTTTTATAACTGGCCTTTCCTCTTAATTTATAAATCATAAATCTTCCACAATGATTCCAAGATTTATTACTTTTAGAAATGGAACAAATGTGTACGATAAATAAATTCTATTCTACTAACTTTCAATCATGAAAAGAAACTTCATAATGATGATAGTTTTTGAGAAACGCATCCTTTTTTAAAAGCGAAAGATTTATCAGCGAGTCCATGGGGAAGAAAAGGATACATTCTAAATCCTTTACTTTTATACTCTTTCGCTGCTTCAATAATTCAAGTCTAGTCTTTTTCAAGACAAAGTATCCTTATAAAACAAATAAAAAAAACTCAAAGTTTATATCACAAAAATTCTCTATCCTCTTACAGATCTGTCCGAATCTATCTATCGAGTTTTCTATCAGTTGGCCTTTTAGGGCAGGCCACTTTATCATAGCGATAACTCAATAAACAGCGATCATTTAATAAATCTCGAAACAGTTCCTGTCTGCCTGTAAACTTCACCTCGTCTCAACGAATTGATTGTCCTGAGATTTATAAGTATCGGAACAGCTTAAAAGCTTTTCTGTAAAGGAATACCACTTACACTTGGGAGAATAAATTGTTTAAAAGTTTGCGAGATTCAACTTTAATTGTACTGAAACACCTTTTACTTACATATAGGGAAATTTTAATGAACTGCAGAAATACATTTCTTTTATTATATTTTAAAATAAACGTATATGATAAATTATTTTCCACCAATACGATAAATTGATACTTTCTGTCAACATAAATTCAACCGACTATATAAATCAGAGCTGTAAATAATATCTTCGCATGTTTTGGAAAATCGTAAGTCTGCCACGTTTGTTGTCAGTAAATATTGCAATAATTTGTTACCTCAGTTTTTGACTTGTCCAGATTTACGGCGGCAATATATTGTAACAAGCTTGATCAATGATTCCTTAATTGTGAGTCGTGAATCAGTTTTAGGTGAATTGTTACAAGATCTTGAATGCATATACATTCTTCCACAATTTGAGAAATGTGGCTTAAAATCATTATCAAGCAATGTGGCACAACACGATGAAAGCACAATGCGCAAACAAGGACTCATGATAGCTAAGACATCGCCCATCGAATCAGAAATTATTTTTTCTCATATATACTTAAATCAGTTTACACATATTAATTCCGAAGGAATTCGTTATCACTCTTATAAAAACATATTATATTTCATAATAAATGTGAAATTATTTCTGTCTTTTTTAATATGTATTTATTAAGCGCAAAACGATCTCCTTCAGAAAGAATGTGTATTGTTTATCTCAAAAACAAGAACTCATTACACAAAGGATAAAGTATATCCTTACGGGTTCGATTTCCAAAAAGTGAAATGTAGTGCTTAAAAGTTTGGTAGCCTTTGCGTTAGATATTTAATAAAAACGCTTTTAACAATTTAAAAAGGTGTTTTTTTTTTCATTCTATCTAAAATATTTCACTAACAATATAAATGAGTGACCAGACTTTAAAAGTTAATTTTTCCTAAGTTACTACACATAATATAAATAGTGATATATAAAAACAAGGAAAAAATCCAAAATTTTGTTTTTTATATGGTTCAACCTATGCCAATTATCTGGACATATTGTAAATACGGTTAATTCCACGTCTTCATAAAGATATTATGAATTTTATTTTTTCATTAAAAAGGGACCCTCACTACTTTACCGGATTCATTGTTTTTCTAAGTTCGTAACCTGCTTCAATGAGAAGTTTCCTTGCCACTTTACTGGACGTGCGGGTAACGTTGAATTGCCCCTCGTTACATGGCCACCAACATCACAGAATCTTACTTAATGTGATTTCTTTTTACGGGCATAAACTAAAGACTTTGTTGATAATAACACATTGTCGAAGATAGTCAATTATCTAAAAAAACGCATTAAGTTACATTAATCATCATAGATAATATAAAATTTCAAAATTCGAGCAACAAGTTTAATTAAGACTCGTTGTTTATCGTGTTACGAAAGGTTCACACATCAAGCAGATTTATAAGTGAAAAATAAATTGTAATTTGCTTTTTTACTATCATTTATCACTGAATAGATTATGGACAATAGTTTGGAAAATATAAAATCTTAATATTTTCTCCTTCATTTATGCTGACTCTTTATTTTTAATTTTGAAAGTTGAAGGTAATGTAGTATATTTGGTTATACTTCATCTTTGGAAATTGAAGTTTAGATGTTCAATATCTGGCCCAATAGAAGATTCGTTGTGTATTCGAAACTCATATATGTCCAATTATAGTATCCTGGAATGAGTATAGTATTGAAGTAAATGAAGAGAATGCCTTGACATAAGTGTCGTATACTGTCACCATATTCGGTAAATCAGGATAGCAAATAATGACTGAATATGTGTTCATTTCAGTGTTGCCCTAATTCTCTTCCCTAAACTCTACATTGTTTGCTCTAGCACTCTTGTCGATAAGCTCTTACTTCACTCTCTACACTGTGTGGCAACATTAAGATTTTATTCAATCGATTTTATCTAAAAAAAATCCAGATATTAGATTTCCAGTTGCATATCTAAAAAAATCCTTTAGAGAGGAATAATGCCTGCTATAAAATTGTGGAACAATTATTGAAATGGATTCAATAATTGATCAGAAATTATTAATAATGCAGCTATGAGTGTACATATTTCCATTCTACCTCATAATGTAAATGAAATGAAAATATTTTCCCTCAATTTAATTCAACTGTCAAATAAGAACAGGTTATTATTGAAGAAACAGAAAAAATTTAATTTGCCAGTATAATTTAAAAATGATTTGAGACTAATTTTATAACCATGTAAAAGAAAAAAATGTTATAACTTAGAAATTAATATCAACTTGAAAACATGATCGTGTTAAGAGAGATTAGCTTTACATCTTCTTTATTATTATATGCGTTTATTTTAATATAAAAATTTACAATTATTTAATTTATTAATATTAAATTTAAATATGATAAAATGTAAAGATTTTTTTATCAGAATAGAATAAGTCCTTATCTGTCCAAATTTTACACGCTTTATATAGTAATTAAACATTGTATCAATACTTGTCAATTTTGTCATTTGTAAATATGATTCAAAATTGCAATGTCCATTCAAAATTAATTCACGTGTATCTCGAGAAATTTATTAAAATAATTTTAATATCGATGACTCTTTTGCTGTTATAAGTTCCTTGAGGAATTTATTTCAAGATAAAATCAAATAAAAATAATAGTATAAGACAGTTAAGTTAATACACAGAATAGTTAACATCAACGTGATTAAACTTTCTGAGCTAATTTATAAAATTTAATATCAAAGTAATTTTAATATGAAATTTTACAATTGATTCAATCAAGAAAATCGATGTTTGGAACGAGAGATTCAATTTTTCTTCTTTTTTTCCGCCTTTGAATTTTTAGTTGTTGTATTTCGTTTGTCTATTAGTTATTCATCTATAAACAGATCATATTTATTGTCTTGCTAGTTATTATAATCTAGCCAGATTTTAGGATCTTCTATATTTTCTTTCATTACTTTTTCTTTTCAATGCAACAACAAAAGATTTCTAAAAGTTGTCACATAAGAAAATATTGTCCAAAAAACAGGCCACTTGTGCATTAGTCCTTTGATTCAGAATCTGTTTGTTTAATTGGATTCTAGCCAGGTTTTTTTTTGTGTGTGTATTAGAATACATATGAATTCATTTATCATAGAAAATAATTTTAGTGCCTTTTTATAGTTCCTTAAAAGGCCATCTATATTATTTCGAACACTCTTAGTCAAATAGCTTTGGCTCTTATCCGATAGTTTTTTATAGAAATTTCATGAAGAAAAATTACGTATTCCAAGAAGAATGCCAAAAACACTTTTTTATTATGCATTTTTGTCATTCTAATTTTAAACTTGCTCTCATAATTGATTTTCATATATTCCATTATTTTCAATTAAGAAAAATATTTTCGAATCAGATTAAATTGTAAAACATTTGTTAAAAATAAAACCATAAAAAATCTTTCATTATTATTAAACTCTTGTTAATTTTGCCACAATAACATAAATATTGTTAGCAAGTTCTTTCGTTCATTGGAATCTTCACACTTAGGTTAAAAATTAAATAATAACAAAACTATATCGTTAAAAGGATAAATTTTTAATTTTTCCACGATACGTGTTTGCGTAATTTTGAATTTTAAAAAAAAAGGACAACATTTTGATTGATTTTTAGTTTTTAACGTTTAAACATTTCTAAGATGCATATTCCCAATTCCGAAAGACTCTGGTTCCAAACTTAATAGCTTTAGTCTGCCTTGTAAAACTTCAACAGAAAGACAGATACACATACATATCTTTTTATTAATAATGGAAATAAATAAATGAGTATTCGGAAAAAAACAGTATCTAAATCATTTATGTATCCAATGTTTAATGAAAATTTGAACTTTATTCATTTCAACTTAATATATCTATATCTATACTTTCAACTTCTATATCTATATCTATACTTCCATATCTATATCTATATCTATACTTCCATATCTATATCTATATCTAAATCTATATCTGTACTTATAAATAAAGCTCAATGTGTGTGTGTGTGTGTGTATTGGCGCTCTACAGGCCAGGTCATTTGACCTACAGCTACCAAATTTGGTACATGTATACCTTAGAGGTCGGAAATGTGCACCTGGGGTCCCTTTTTTGAATTTTTAATTATAATTTTAATTATTAATTAAAAACTAATTTTCCCCC
>JAPMOR010021775.1:111086-126446 GCA_026543865.1 Argiope aurantia
AATAAGATCTGGCAATAAAATCTGGGTTTCTCTTTCTAACAAATTCTTATGAAGTTATCAAATATTTTATAAAATTTGAATCCTTACATCATCTATAAATTTATATGAATTTCAAAAAATATTTTTTTAATTATTACTTTTTATTAAATACTTTAACAACAGCTTTGAACTTCCTCATTTTTTTCATCTGCTTAATTGTTTCGCAGCTGCTTCAAAGCTTCACATAAAAGCAAACGATAATTTTTCCCCTGCTTCAATGTTTTGTTTTAAATATTTTATTCAACAATTTTTGTGTTTTTCAACGGCAGTCACTTTTGATTAATACTCCAGCAGAATTTTTTATTTTATTTTCAACTGTGTATTTCTTTTGCGATTTTTTGGAAGACTTGTCTTCATGAAATGCAAATATATTTTGCCCTTCCAGGCCGCGTCTCAATGCCCGAGCAAAGCAACGACTACCGCGTAGTGGTGTTCGGTGCCGGCGGAGTTGGAAAAAGTTCTCTCGTCTTACGATTCGTCAAGGGGACCTTTAGGGAATCATACATTCCCACCATTGAAGACACATATCGGCAGGTAAGCAAACTTATTTTTTAATTATCAATACTAGTTGGTATACCCATTGGTGGTCAGCTATAAAGATTATCAGGTTAAAGTACTTTAATATTTTTAATGCCATAACTACTTTTATATAAAATATTATAATACACAAAATTATTTTATAATCTCAAAAGTTTTTTAATCAAAATGAAGCTATCGATTCTACCAGTTGATTTCTAAAGATTGCCGAGGGCTACTTTCCGCCATAATTTATTAATTTTTATTGGTTTTAATGAATGCTTTGAAACTATTGATTAGGTGTGCTTTTAAATTTTCCCTTTAATATTCTTTCAGAATTCTGCGGTTTTATTCTTATCTTTTCTTTTCAGAATCATTAAATAACTATTCCAAATTTTAGATCACTCAAAGTTCTATATTCTCATCAATTACAAAATTATTTATTACATCGTAAAAAAGCAAGTAAAGATGAAAAGAGGGGTTTTTTTATGGAACTATATTTTTAATCTGATTAAATAAACTTTAGAAATCTTTAAAAACTTATAAAGCACGGATATTTTTAATATAAAAGCTACTTTTATATAAATTATTAGAATAGATAAATTATTTTATAATCTAAAATGTTTTCAATTAAAATTATAATACATATTGAGGCAGTTGATTTTTAAAATTTTCAGAGAACTCATCTATATATCTATACTTATAATAAAGCTCAATGTGTGTGTGTGTATGTTGGCGCTCTACAGGCCAGACCATTCAACCTACAGCTACCAAATTTGGCACGTGTATACCTTGGAGACCGGGAATGTGCACCTGGGGGTTATTTTTTCGAATTATTAACTAGAATTTTATTTATTTAAAAATTAAGCGAAATTTTGACGTGTTTCTGCTATAACTTCCGAAAATATTACCGCTCAAAAAAGATTTTTACATGAAGTTAAAGATCAAAAATTTATCTTTTAAATGATACTAATGTTTTAACCATAAAATTAAATTTCTATTTTTAACGAATTTTTAAATAAATATTTTAACTATGTTTTTCAATAATTTTTTTCGTAAAAAATAAAAATAAAAATTAAGCACGTTTCGCATTCATGAGAAAAAATTAGCTTTTTTGAAAGTGTTGCCATCACATTGATTAAACCTCCAATTAAAAATAAATTAAATCTTTTTGGAAATGAAATCTGCAAAAATATAATTTTCGGCACGTGTCTGTTGGAAAGGAAACATATATGAAATATTATTTTTTCTAAAAATTAAATTCAAGAAAAATTATTTTATGATATTTTACACTCTCTATATTATTATTCCAATAAATCAGTTTTATTTTAAGGCAAGTTTTGTTTAATATGAACAGGATATCCATTCAAATCAGGGCCACACAGCTGATTTGTAAACCTTTAGTAAGTCACAGATCTGCTAAAATGGTCTAAATGGAAAATGGTTATATTTTATGTAACTTGATTTAATAAATGCTCTAATAAATAACGAATTTTTGATTTTACATTAAGCTTCTGCTGTGGAAATTCCGATTAACAAAATGTTCTTGAAACACTAATATTTTAAATAAAAAGAGTTAATTTCCAATCAACTAAATCAATCACTTAAACTGACTGATTTATGAAAATTTGAATATCACTATTCAATAAAAAAGGGATGATTTTAGATTTTCCATCGATCGTTTCAAGGAAAATACGCCAATGAGCGTGCAGGTTTCTCAAGATTAATTGACCTAAGATTATGAAAATGTTGAGTGTTTCTAAATTTTTAACATTCAAAACTTCATAAATAAGTCTTAGTTGATCGTGGAAAATAGAAACATTCATTCATTTATTTAAAATTTGGTGTGTCCAGAATATTTCTCAGAATATGATACCTTACTGCATTAAATTTAGACTTCATAATTTTTGAAATATATTTATAGGCCGGAACAAAATATTATTATTGATTTCATTTCAATCCTTTTGAAAGCAAAACTAAAAACTGAATTTTATGCTGAATCTGAGAAATTTTTGTTGAATTATTCTTTGAGATATTACATAAATTATGAAAAATATTTTGTAGTTCACATAAGACTTAAATACCGAGTGATTCTGTTTGCAATAGTCATATTCAATAATAATAATAAATAAATAAATAACAATAAAGATGATAAATAAAATAAAACGCTTGGTTTTATTTGAAAATATCTTTATATTAATTGAAATTTCATCATTTCCACTTTAAATTAAAGTTGACGTTTTACCGGAAATGACAACAAATTAGCAAAATATGTATAGTAAATTGAACGAAACGATCTAAACAACAGTATAAGTTTGGTATGACTATCAAAATTTGAAGATTAAAAAGGTTTTGTTTGAGAATCTATTAAGAGACCAGTTACTTAAAATATTTAATTGAAAATTGTAGTGAGCGGTAATACTGGCGAACCGGCTGGTCGCCAAAGGCGGCTAGTTTTCTATAAATTATTAATCTTCGTTATATTCGTGTAATATATATATTCGTTACACGTATATATTTCATCGATTCATTAATAAATACTGAAATTTTAAAAATGTTTAATGAACACGTTGAGTCAGTTAATTAAGTAGTTAAAACATTAAACAAACCAAATGAATAGATATTCATCTTAATCATTCCATTCACATTTGAATCGCCACTCAAATTTGATTGAAGTTGTTAATCGTCTGCTTTTAAATTTTCCATTTAGTGTTCTTCCAGAATTCTTTCATTATAGACTTATGTTTTCTTCTAAGGATCATTAATTAGCTATTCTAAATTTTGCGTCACTCAAAGTTCTATATTCGTATTAATTACAATATTATATATTTATTTATTAAATAGTAAAAGAAGCTAGTAAATATGACAGGAGGTAATTTTTATGAAACTATATATTTAATTTAATTAAATACACTTTAGAATTTTTTGAGACCAATAAAACATTGCAAAAATTTACCAGAAAAAAACGGGAAAGACTTTTATAAAAAGAAATAAAACCGAAATATAATAAATAAAAGCCGAATATTTCAAAGCATTCACCGTTGCTTAGCAACGGAGTTTTTGCAAACTTCTTCATTTCAAAATCGTTTGAATCTATTCAGCTATTAAATTTTGATAAATGAATAAAACGCTGAATGGGAAAATGCACGGAAATGTAATTAATTTTATTGAAAAAAACTATAATTTTGAAAAAATATGAAAGTTTTTTGTGGAAAAATATGCTTTAAAGATATTGCGTAAAAATGGCAAAATTTAAATTAATTACGAATTCATTAAATATTTAATAAACTTAAAATTTTAATGAATTTAATGAACTTTTAAACAGTGACAGCATTTATTCTACTACTTCAAATAATAAGAATGAACAATTTCGAATAATTCGACCAAATTGAATTAAGAGGAGATGAAAAATAAACATACAAAGCTACGATTATTTTTATTTATTTCTAAACTAACCGCCTTTGGCGACCAGCTGGTTCGCCAATCTTAATGTTCGTTTAAATTTTAATAATTAAATATTTTACGCAATTCCTACTTTAATAGATTCTTCATCAAAATATTTTAAAACTTCAAATTTTGATAGTCATATAATTCACTCATAATATTATAATATATTCAGTCATAACGTAATATGTATCTCTCTAATTTTCTGTTAGCTCCCATGGAATTTATGCTTTAAATTAAAGTGGAAATGATTAATCTGCAAATAATATAATAATATTTTTTACTGAAACAAAGCATTTTTTTATAATATGATTATTGATAACAGAGTCACTGCGCATTTAAAACTTATGGGCACTAAAGAATATCTTTCTTAATTTATGTAATATCTCAAGAATTTGTCGACAAAATTTTCTCAGATTCATCATGAATAGATCGATTAATTAACAATAATAAGTAATGTACTAGTCGCTTTAGGCGCCCGTTGGTTTGCTGGAGATGTTCATTATATTTAATTTTAGTTAAATCATTTAGATATAATTTTATGCACTGGAGTTCGGAAAATTGCCAGACATTAAAGCCGATCATTTTATTAATTTACATATATTTTATTCATTAGAAACTTTTCTAATGAAGACCAGCATGAATAACCAGTAATGACCACATTATAGCATGAATAAAGACATAAACGTTCTGGCTCACCTAAGGCGAAATTTCGGTTATTAAAACATTACTTTTTTATCCTTCAGGTAAACGATATATATATTAAAATAGTCCTTCTTCTTTAGATTTCAACAATTTAAAAAAATCATGCGATTATTTATCTAATGAAACAATAAAAACGGTTTGAATTTCAGAACAAATAGTATAAGCTTTTGTTAGAAATTAGGTAAAATATATTTAAAAAAAACTGCCAAAATTCAGATACATTTTGTTAGACTATTAAATCTGCATCATTGAAAAGATAATTTTTTGAATTGTAAGATGATGTAAAAATAGTTTTTGCACTGTTATATTTTCGAAAGTAATTAAGTAAAAAACGCCAAATGCAATTTAATTTTTAAGTAACTAAAATCCTTAATTAATTTTTTTTAAACTCTCAGAAGTTCACATTTTTTATCTTCCAATATATATATGTCCCAAATTTAGTAGCTGTGGTCTGTAGAGCGCCACACACACTTTCATCTTTATTATTAGCAGAGATTTACGGATGGATCGATTTGTGGCACGATTCATATGCATTCGAGATCTATCGGGACCAGGCAAAAAGTGACCCAGGACGTATAGTTTGAAAGCCTATATATCATTTTAATACTTTTAGAACTTATTTGTCAATCAATCGATTAATTGCAATGATTTTTTTAATTCTATATTAAGAATGCTTGCTTTGAGTAAAGCTTTGATTTAATATATATATATATATATATATATATATATATATATATATACTAAATTCTGATAATCATTTTACAAAATGAGCATTAAATAATAATTTGAAACTGACATTTCAAATATACCTTTTATATTTAACATTTGTTTATAATAATATATACAGAGACTTTAGAAATAAAATCACTCTTTGCAACCCTGTAAATGTTAGTAAGAATGCCAATTCTCAACAATATTTTTTTAAGAATTGGTGGAATACGGATCAATTTGACATTAGTTAGAACCATAAAATGTTTCGATTGGATAACTTATTACGTACGATGCTTGATATTATGAATAGTTTTCAGAATTTTATGTATTTATTCATATTTGCTCAAAAGGAATGTGAAAGGCCTTTGCTTTCATTTTTCTCGAAATGACTACTCAGTAATTATTTAGCTCTCACGACAAATACAAATTTCAGAACAATGGAGATGATTAAGGAAATAAAGGAAGAAAGAAAATGATGGATAATTTTTTACCTCATATTTATACCGTAACTCTTTTAACATGCGGTATTATCGACATTTGATTGTTTGTTCTCAATGGAAATTGTTGTTGTTGTGTTGTTTTCAATGGCACTTGCCATAGGCAAGCCCGCTGATTTGAAATCAACGATTTTAAGCCGAAAGGGAACGTCTCTTATTTTAGTAGTGCCAACTAGTGCCAAGAGTACGACTTTGCTACTCACGCATCACATTCGCTTGCACAGCCCCTTTTTAAAGGGGGGCACATTCACTCATCTCACAGATAGAACAAATGAAGGACAACCATGCCCGAACCGGGACTCAAACCCGGGACGCCCAGATCACGGGGAAGACGCGCTACCCCTATGCCAGGACGCCGGCATGGAAATTGTAAATATTCTATATCACTTAAACTTTGTATTATAAATCACTAGTATTATTATTAATCAACGCTGATTAATTGTTTCTCTTCGGAACCACCTGTATAACCTCCTTATTTCTAGGATCCTTCACGTTTCAGTACCGCATAATATTAAAGCGACCGAGATTCTCTTTCAAAGATCAAAAAGATTCTTTACCACTCGTAAAGATCCCAATGAAAATTACTGTTCCTAAGGGAGTTTTATACAAAAGAGTACTACTGCTTTTCTGATAGCAATTAAGCAAATATTCACAAAAAATTTCCCCTTTCTCCAAATTTACCTGGACGAGCGTTTCTAACTAACAAACCAGGCTTCACGGATATTTAATCAATCAACATTTAACGAAAAGAAGGTAGGAAATTTCTTCATGATATCCAGGCATCCCAAGCACCTGTCGTGGTTTCATCAAATAGAGGAGTGCAGCCTTTCAATATTCATAGAGTTGTGAAGTTTTTCTTTGGCCAGGCAATAATCTTTTGATGATTCATTGGACAAAATTACATTTTATTAATAAAGATAATAGATGACAATATGAATTATTTTTCCATTTTTAATTATACATTCATTAACCCATCAATATCCAGTATTCATTTCTTTAGTGCTGTGCATAGGAAGTTAATATTATGCTCATACAATTATTATAACAGCAAATTTTTAGGACAGTATTTTTTTTCTATTAATTGCATAACACATGATGTTAAAATCGTTCAAGAGCTCTAGAGACAGACTTTCGGACTTAGAAAAGTCAAATTTGCCAAACCCATAGTTATTCCCTGAGTAGTAAGTGTAGTTCACTATAGGCAAGTGAAAAGAAATTGGTTTCCTTTTTTTTTATGTAAATAAAAATTTAAGTGAATTTCAAACTGTAACTTTGAAACATATTATCTCACAAAAATCCTTTTTACAAAACCTTAAATTATTTTATATGCAATTTTTTTCTTCAATTTCAATAAATTTTTCAAAGTTAATTATACAAGGGCTGATGAATAGATTTTGGCCATTCGTTCATCGTTGAAATACTAAGTAATTTCCTATATTGTGAATTGCCTGGAACTTTTAATTCAAAAATTTACATTTACAATTTCACATTTACTGCAAATTTACATTTAAAAAATATTTATTTCCGAGCCCTGCTTTCATATCTCTAGTTCAAATTAAATTGATGTATTTCTTATTTTATATAATATTGATATAATTTTAGGATTTAATAAAAATTTAATATAGAAGGCGAAAATGGTATTAAACAAACATAGAGAATAAAATGAATAGTCTTATAACAAGGTAATGCATTTAAGTTGACCTTCTTATAAATTCCGTAATGTAAAAATAGTCACGCATTGAATGCAATGACTGGTACAATCAAGCCAGATAATAAAACAGACGAAACAAATTTAAAACATCAAGTTACACTTTTTCGTACAAAAGTTTTAATCTACTTCTTTTTTTTCCTTTTTTTTTACTCTTTGGTATGCAAAGTAATCAAAGAAGAAGTATTGTAATTGCCAAAACAAAACAAAAAATTAAATTCTAGATTTTAAAGAATCTTTACGTTTCACACTTCACTGATTCAGAAAACTCATTTTTAGTATTATCTCTGTTTTCAATGCTATAAAGAGATGAAACTAAATATGTCTTTAAGCCAAATTTGTTGATTTCAACCAAGTTTTGAAAAAAATCCCTTTAAAGTAAGTCTGTTTATCTGTCTATCTGTTTGGCTGTCAAAGTGCAAATGTACATCATAACTATAAAGCATTAAAAAGCAGATAAATAAAAGTGTGCATACAGCTAACATCCAAAGTTCATTCTCAGAAATCCATCAATTGATTGATTGTTTATCCTTTGTGTATTCATATACATTCGAACGCCATAAGTCAAAAACACAACGAACTGAATAACTGAAATTTGGTATATCTGCCCTTATTAAAATCGTTGGTCCTATCAAATTTTAGCTTCAAACGGCTGATAAAAATAGCGTCCAAATTACTTGCTAGATTTTCCTCTCTGTACTATGAAACATTAAATACTCATACTTTGGATTGAACATAAAAATCTGAGCATTCTTCACTTTCATGATCTTGTTCAATGTTCACAAAAACTTAATGCTGCAGAGGGTAGAGATAATACTTTATAAATAAATGTGCCAGAAAGTTTTGTGGGACAACCACCGCTGATTTGAAACGTATGTTTTATCTCAATAGAATAATATTCTACTGTTCCCTGAGCGTAGCTACTCTTAAATGATTCGTTTCCATTGTTTAATATGCTTTCATTTGAAATCAAAAGTATAACTCAAAAACCGTAATTCGTCTTAATTCATATGTTGCATAATCTCACCCAAACATTCCTGACAGTAACAATATGCATGGAATATTTATTTAACTATTTTCACTTGCCTCAATATCTAAATCCCCTATTTGACCTGAGTTTATCTCACTAAACCTTAATTATCGCTCACGGTGCACCCTCTGCTGAACAATATGCAGATAACCTCTTAAGAGACAAATGCGAAGAGTTTGCCAAGAGCAACAATGATTTATACATGCCATCACCAGAAACTGTTTTCCGTAATAAATTCGAAACACCACAGTGAATAGGGCAATCGTTGGTGACACAATGATTGAAGGGATTTGGTTTCTAAACTCTGACCTTTACCCATGATTGACTGCAACAGATTTCACAGAGAGTCATTCAAGGCAACAGTGTAATTGGGACGGGATTTCCCATTTGGAAATGGTGCAGTTTTATTTAATTCCTCCATTTGATAACGTAATCCTCCATTTGTCAAATTCTTATCTACATAGTTTAAGGGAGAAAATTAAAATACTGTAGGGAGTGAATACTTAGAAACAGCGAAAGCAGCTCCAGGGAAAGATTGATAGTCTTATCTCTTGAATTCATTCTAATCGATTCATTATGGGGGGGGGGGCGTAAGAGCTGTGATGCTAACTATAATACTCCAAATTAAAGTTTTAAAAAATAGTCACAAGATAAAAGAATAACTTTAAAAATCAGAGGGAAAAGCTGCATTTAAAACTGAATAATGTTTAGATAAGAGAATAAAATCCTACTTATTTTTAAAATGCAGAAAAATAAACATTTCTGAATAATGTAGATAATGGAATCAAAGTAATATCGACGAATTAAATAAAAGCGATGGGAATTAAAATTTGAGTATTCTGATAGTACATGAAGGAAGTTAAATTATGAGCACACTGGTAGAAATAAACGTTAAATATAACTTTATAAACGTGTAAATATTGGTGGGAAAATTCTCAGATAGAACTTAATAATGTTAAGATAGAATAAAATAGTATTGATTCTTAAAATGTAGAAAGATAAATACATGGAATTTTTCTAAATAATGTAGATAATGGAATCAAAGGAATTTTGAGGAAATAATTGAAAGCATTGGCGAATTAAAATTTGAGCATCTTGATAGTTCATGAAGGAATATGTATTATGAGCACACTGGTAAAAATAAGCGTTCAATATAACTTTATAAACGTGTGACAATTCTTACAACAGCAGTTAAAACTGAACAATGTTTAGATAAGAGAATAAAATCCTATTGATTTTCAAAATACAGAAAAATAAACATACAGAATTTCTTCTTCTTTTCTAATGCATATTTTTGTTTTTTTTTTATTAATTCACGAAATATTTAGAATTTGAATGATTTTATTAACCTAATAATGAACAGTAAAATAAATCTTATAGATGGTACTAGTAAAAACATCATACATTAAACGAAACTGCTATTGAAAACGAAAATAAAAATCTATTATTTTTCCAAGTCTCCTGTTTTCCTCAGTTTCTATTTATTAATAACGATCACTTAACCTTCGATAATCACTTATTTAACAGCTATTTCTTTTAGTTAAAAGTTAGTTAATTAAACGTCCCCCCTGCAGATTAGATTCAAACAGCATTTGAATTTTGTAAATTGACAAATGGTAATTAACTGTTTTAGACAATATATCAGCATTGTAAGTTAACAAAGAGAAGGCGAGAAAGATGAATGTTTCATATAATATCTTGCTAGAATAAATATGATTGCTTCATATAATATCTTAGTCTTGAAAGATGAAGTATCACGCATTATCGGTTTAGACAAGTTTTGAATATCAAAATTTAAAAAGCATAACGGACAAAATTTCATTCTGTCAGAATAGTTGGAAAAGGTTTTCTATATCTCAATTATAGGATATATTTTTTATTATTTTTGAGACATTTTATTTACAATTAAAAAAAAGCTAAACGCAAGAAGAACATTTTTTTCCATTGAGGTTTTATAGTATCGAAATCAGTAGTAATGATTTTTTTTTAAAATGTGTGCTTGATATTAATTATTATTATAATACAATTTAATATGCACCATCTATATGCACCATAATAACAAGCCGTATCCTGTTTACTATATCTAAGAGATTCGCAGATTAACTAACAAAAATTGTGGTAGAAAATCTCATGCACATTGGCAAAGTGCTTAAAAAAATTCTAATTTATACCGCACTTTGGTTGAAAATACATATTAAGATTAAAAGTAAACAATATAAGCCGGGAGTTCTATCAGTCTAAAAAATTTCACGAAAGCTCACAAATCAAAACTAATCGTTAAAAACTTATCTAATGAATAGCGTTCTACTAACAGAAAAAAATGCATTGCCAAATACAAATAACATAGGTTCTGAAAGGAAATAACTTCTAACTGCAAGGTAAAGAAAGAATATATTAAATCAGCATAGTAAAAATTACAGACCTCATCTGATTTCTCTTTGCTGCAATCCGGTATTAAAAAAAATGTAAAATTTAGGATCTCATTACTAATTTTTACTCATGAGAAGCTTCATTTACATATATAGTTAAAAAAACGTCTGCAATGCAGATATCAAAACAGAAGGTGGGGTTTCACATCGATGGGAACATTTTTTTTTAAATCTGCACATTATTCCAAATGGCGCTAGGCAATTATATATACTTTATATTTAGAATTTCAAAACCATTTCTTTATTTTACTTTCATCTATAAGATAAAAATTAAAATATACCCAAAATTGTTTCAAATAATATTTGATAGATAATAAATCGCGTTTCAAATAATATTTGTTTCAGATAATAAATCGCTCTTGATAGAGAATAAAAAAACATGACTGTTTCTGCTCACATTTCAATCTTGAAAAATTATAAAAAGAACACAATTGTTTCAGACAATATTTTCATCTTGAAAGCTGTAAAAAGAAGCAGAATTGTTTCTGACAACTTTTTAATTCCTCAAACCAAATGCAAAAAAAACTAGGGGATTATTTTATCTTAATTTTTTATGAAATATTTTTTAAAGTTCCTGATATAATAAAAAGTCCAGCTAGACGGAACAAGAACAAATTCTTGAGTGTTTAAATTAAGCAGAGTAGCCAGCAGCTGTCGATTTAAATGCATGATTTATATTAACGATAATGATAATAAAATTCATTAAGAGTTTCGTAAATCTTTTGCGCTAGCTTAATTAGATAATATGTGATAAGAAAGTTCGCTTTGCAAGAAATCTTCTCAACAATCTTCTTCTTTCTTTAATTTTTCTTGTCACCACCGGCAAAATTTTTCAGTGCTCACTTAAGCGTTTCCATGGCGAAAAGTTGGAAGAAACTTTGTCAAATTAATTGACGTCAACTTCACGAAATAAAAAAGTCTGTTAAATTTAATTAATCAATTACTTGTTTGAAACTAATGAGATTGTGTGCTTAATAAACTTCATCCAAGCCAAGAATGAATACTTTGGTGAAAGAGCTTTAGAATACATGACTGAATCTTGAAAACTTGCATTCACATTCATTAATAAAAGTAATTCAAAAGATTCAAGCACTAAAACAAGTTATGTTGCAAGTCGAGGGTTATTTATTATCATGTAAGAACATGATGTTGTTTTGGTTTGAGGTTTTTGAAGCCACAAAATGCATGGGCAGAAAATTGGCGATTTATCGCTTTTGAGGTTAGAAAATGACAAAGAAGGTTGTCACATTTGGGCGACTTATCGACACCAAAAAGTTACAACTTGGTGCGAATGTCCACCATGTACCCGATTCTCCAGTCTGGCCAATAAAGAGCAGGGTCAAAAAATTTTCAATTTTTTTTTTTAACTGGCAAAAAAACGTTTTGGAGCTCAAACGATTTTGAGATGGGAAAAAAAATCCTTTCTAGAAGTTGACGATTGCCCGATACACTAATCACGTGATCATTCCAATCCAGTTTAAACCAAATTTTCGGAAAAAACAAATTTCTGGCCTCGAAACAATGTTTTGGAGTTCGAACAGTTTTAAGATGGGAAAAACAAACAAACAAAAAACATCGTTTTTCTAAATATCTATCTGATAGTCTCTTGTTTGTTTCAAACCGGTTTAAACTGGTTAATGACTTAAATTAATTAAGACAAACAATGACTTAACAAAATAATAATGTCCTCGCATGATAATTTAAAATCTGCAATAACATATTTTAATTTTATATTTAGCCTAATTAATTTTATGCTTGTTAAGATATCATTTTGCAATTCAATTGTTTGTTTTTACTTTGAACTTTAAATCTGTATGCGAGAATATGAGATTATATTTTCAATGTGAGGTACCTTAAAAGCTGTAATGTTTTGTCTCTAATATTACTTTCTGTATTTGAGGATTTTTCAAACCGTGGATCTCAAGCCTGTGGTGGACCCCACCAGAAGGAGGATATTTAGTTCTGACATCTTTAAAGTACACTGCGGTTCTTCGGTGAAATCAGATCCCAAACATACATACATCCGTTTCTGAAGCAGAGATGTTCCACCAGGCCATCGCGATATTTTCATTAGTATAAAGATGTTTTCGATGCGCGATCGTTTTCATTAGTATAAACTTTTACTCTATTTGATGAGGGAATAATCCTTTTTTTACCTTACAAAAATTTCTTTTCTAACCAATAAAATTTCTTTCGAAAAGAATGAGCACTATTCATCTATGAAAAAAAAATCAGTGATGTTTCTAGAAAGTGGATCAAAATGTTTAAAAGTTTGGAAAACCCTGGTCTAACATATCCAGTTGAGACCGTGGTAAAGAAAACTTTCGCATCTTCTATTAAAAAAGGAGATCTTAGAGAAATTATAAGCCATTTAAAAAACAAGTCTGACATACCTCCAATATATGGAGGTACATTACTTCCTGGACGATTTTCAAGAGAAACTAATCCACATTTGTATTCATTTTGAAAAAAAAGTGAAGAAGAGCTCTGTCAGCCTGTCCGACTGCAGAAAACATTGAAAAATTTAAATAAAATTATAAATAAATCATCTGTATATATAAAATAATAAGGAAAAGCTCCCAGCCCCAAACATTAGCAAATTTCGGTGATTGCTATTTCAAGAGCAAATTCGTAATCATACATAGTCAATGATCTGCCCCTACACCTTATCAGTTCCAATTTCTGAAAGAAGCCTCAAAACCATTACTTCAGTTTACTTTATCTTTGGAGGGGGGGGGGACATAACATCGTTTTCTTAGTTTAACCACTATAATGATTTCATAAATTTTTATTTCATAAAAAGGTTTATGACTCTTAAACATATCATCGATGGTGGTCAATCCCTTTCCAACGTCCTCCACTTCAAGAGAAAAAACTTTGGTAGATTCCCCAGTCTGAATGACAGGGCCGATTTCGCCTATTTTATTCACCAATTAACTTCGTCACTTTGCGAGCATAATTAACCAATCAGTATACTTTATGCATTTGGTGCAAGTATAATTTTAAATAGTGTTTTTGCTGTAATAAGATATTATTCATCAAATTTGTTTGCCAAATAGTTGTTTGCGAAAGGAGGCTTCTACTTGCTTAAATTGTGGGTTCCAAATTAAAATACTTGCATGCGACAACAAGGTGGAATCATATAGATGCATTTAGATTCTCGGAAACATTTATAACAAATATTCTATCAGATTCCTCAGTAAAAGTAAGAAAAACAATTAAGATATTTTTAAAAGATTTTAATGTAACTTCCAAATAAATTCAACTAACTAAACCTTGTTATGCATATAAGATATGAATATTTTATCAACATTCTTCAAATTAATGCTTTTAAATAAATTCGAGATCGGAAAATATATAGCATATACATGAATTGGGATATTTTTTTTTTCCGAAAATGCTTAAAGATTGCAATAGAATTTAAAGTTTAGCAAGAATCGTCAAATTACAGAAAGTTTAGCAAAATCAAGATCTTAGTTCTTTTTTCCATTGGAATTCCAATTTATGCGATTTTTTTTGCGAATATTTACTTGAGTCTGTTTTGTTTTTTTTTTCTTTAATCCAAGCTTCATAAATTATGCAAAAAAAAATCCGAAAGCACGCTTGTTAAAAATTCAGTGAATAAATAAAAGCAGGGGTTTTGCTGAGAACGGTATATTTTTTTGGTTTAAAAAAAGGGAGGAAGACGTTTTTAGAACTATATTATTTTTCTTTCTCTAATCTTCCACTTTGCATTGAATAAATTAAATATTTAAACACAAGCTCTTTCCTTTTGAATTTCAGTCTTTACTTTAAGCTGTATATTTATGCTTAGTCTTTGACGAATTTTTTCAAAACATTTTTAAAGTAAAACGATTTTTTGAGATTCTTAAAATAGTTTTACTAGTTTGGCAAAAAAAAAAAAGTTTGATTTTTTTTATGAGGGGTTTATTAAATATCAAACCATTTGCTTTAGTTCAATCACATAACAAACTACATTCATGTTTCTTTTTTTTGTACTTAATTCATATTTTCGGTATGATGATATTTCGATCAATATTTAATCGCGAAACATCTATTTTCTATTGAATATCAGCATTCTCATAATCGCCTGGGCGGTGACCAAAATATTTGATAATTATCAATATTCCTTAATAACTCCGACAAATGTCAATATTTAGAATACATTAATATTGAACGTTGAGTAAAAATGTGTCTTTTATATTAAGATTAAATACAATTTTTAAAATCATACTTTACCATCAAACATTATGATAAAATCGGAAAAGGGTTAAGTAATAA
>JAPMOR010021775.1:129468-141781 GCA_026543865.1 Argiope aurantia
ATATATATATATATATATATATATATATTGTAATTAGAGCTGTGGATGTGCCTGTCTTCGCGATAAAATACTATGCGATATTTCAGTTTCTTGTATACGGCATATTAGTAAAAGGCTTATATTTTTTTGACATTCCTAACAATTTCTTTCTGCACGATAAAAGAGTTCGAGCGCCATAATACAGTATTCGAGTCTGCTTTGGATACAACAAAGGTAATTTTGTTAAATTACTTTTGACAAGCTCACAAAATAAGTTCTTTATCAGTCTTTTCACTCTTATGATAATTACAGAGACCCAAATGAAATTGTATTGAAAGTGTGCGTGCATTTTCGCTGTACACTAGCTTGGATTATTTGATCTAGAGCTGCCACACTTGACGCATACATACTTTGGAGAGTGAAAAGGTGCACTTCGATGAGATTGTTTTAAAAATTAATTTTAAACAAATGAAATTTTATCATTATTTCAAGAAAACTTCCAAAAAGAAGTCAGCATAAAAATGGTTTTTACATCATTTTAAAGTTCAAAGGTTGTCTTTTTAATGATACTAATGTTTTAACTTTTAGATTAAGCTTTTATTTTTAATGAATTTAAAAGAATATTTTTAGTTACTATTTCAGTTCAAAATAAAAATCAAATTTTAACCTCCACGCGCACGTACGTATTCATGGGAAAATTAGTTTTTATTAGCTCATTGCCATCATGCTGACAAAACTCAAATTGAATTATTAAATTGACTTCTACTGCAAGTTAAATCCAGTAAAGAATAATTTACAAGATGTATCTGTATGAAAAGAAATAAATATGAAACAATATTTGGCATGTACATCTAATATGGAAAGTGGTCTAATTGAAGTTTTTGTTACTTATGACAGTTACCAGAGATAAACCCGCTGACTACGTCAGCGATTTAAGCTGAGTTTGTGCAGTAGGTTAAAGGCCCCTGAGCACCCGAGGTCAGAAGTCTGACTTCTAGTTCATATGAAGAATACACCCAAAAAACCCCTTTTACTGGGGGGGGGGGGGCTCTTTCACAACCTCATAGATAGAACACAAGGTAAAGAACAACCATGCCCGAACTATTTCATGCAATTTGAGTCAATGCTCTGATAAATTACGAATTTATATTTTTATACAGATCCTCGGCCCTGTGAGTTGTATTTAGGAAACTCATTATTATTTATTTTAGTTATATTTGAGACGCTAACATTTGAAATAAAAAAAAGTTCAGTGAAATGCTACTAAAAGTGTGTGAGTTAATGGCAAATGGAATATTACTATCGGATAGAAATTCGTGCTTTTAGACCATTTCATTAGCCGTCTCAAAAAAGATAATCAACGCCCGGAGATTTACCCAAGGTCAAACTGGTCTAAAAGTATGAAATTATTGATTGTCCTAAAATAGCGATATTCAAAATTTCATAGCTTAGCCAGATTTGGTCTTAGATTATAGCAATATTTAAAAGTTTGAATGTCAAGAATATTCATTGAATATAGCTCCTTAGGACCAAAGGATTGCATAAAATTCAGATCATAATATTTTTAGTAGTACATTTATTGATTGAAGCAAAATAAAATATTATTTACGTCACTCAAATCTTTTTGAAAGTGAAACTATAAACTGAATTTTGTGATGAAACAGAAATTTTTATTGAATAATTCTTTGAAATATTTCCTAAATTATAAAGAAAATATTCTGCACTGCACACAAGACTTCAGTATTGAACGATTCAATTTTCTGTTCTAATATTTAAAAAAACACGTTTGGTTTTAGCAAAGAAAGATTTTGTTTCAATTGAAAGATTAAATTTTTTGGATGCAGAACAGAAAATTAGAGAGATACATTATACATTAAACAGAAGGTGTAAGGTTTCTGTAATAGAATAAGTTATAATAAATTATATATTAAAATTCGAAGCTAAAAAATATTTCGCTGGAGAAGCTATTAAGAGACCAAATTACATAAAATGTTTAATTGAACATTTTAACGAACATTAATCCCGGTGAATCAACTGGTCGCCTAGGATGACTAGTAAATAATAAATAAAAAAAATTATTCTAGTTTGAAATGGCAATTATATGCTCTTATTTCATCAAAAAAATTTGAAAAGAATTTACTCCAGTATTCTTTTCGGTGTAAACTGTTGGTAGTTTATTACCTTGAAACAGTAAACATGAGGTAAGAACAAGGTCTGGTTTCTTGTCAAGCACAGACCGATCAGAAATTCGCCAGAAGAGTAATATAAGTTAACATATAATTACGAAAAAAAAGAGCTAGATGAATAAAATTGAGTACACAGATTTAACATAGGACATAAATAGAGTTTTGAACCAAATCCAACAAGGGATTGAACATATGTCGGTCTGTAACTTTAGAAGCAGGTGAACGTATTAACCCAAAAACGTAACGAAATTAAATTTGGTGTGTAATTTTGTGATTATACTGACTCTGTTGTGTGATTTTGTGATTGGTTGTTTCGATTCAGATTTGTTTCAATCAGTTGGGTAAAACGCGTCAAAAGCAGAAGTGCGATTTTCTGATATTATTAACTGCATGCCAAAGATTAATCGCCAAGGAACTCGCCAAGGATGACACAATAGATGCAGCAAAAATGTAAAGCTTCTGAATTCAAGTCGAAGGTTAATATTCGTAAATCGTACGACAATGTCATGTTAGCCGTTGTCTGCCATATTTAAAATCCGCAATTTTTTGTAGGGAGTGGGGGATAGTATATTTATTACAAAGTATGTCAGAAGGTTTGGGGGGGAACCACTCTCGTTATTTAACAAAATATGATGTTTAATAGATGATTTTTTTGTATATTTTGTTTATTGTGCCTAAATAAATTTCTGTTCCTTAAAGTTCTTTTTTTTTTACGCTCTCCAGGTGATCAGCTGCAACAAGAACATCTGCACCTTGCAGATCACCGACACAACGGGTAGTCATCAGTTCCCTGCAATGCAGCGGCTGAATATCTCCAAAGGCCACGCCTTCATCCTCGTCTACTCTGTCACCTCGTCCCAATCCTTGGAAGAACTTCGTCCTATTTTCGAGGTCATCAAAGAGGTGAAGGGAGGCGACATGGAAGGCATCCCCATCATGCTCGTCGGTAACAAGTGCGACGAGACGGAAGCGAGGGAGTTGCAAACCTCCATCGGTCAAGAACAGGCGAAGAAGTGGAACTGCGGATTCATGGAGACATCGGCAAAGACCAACTTAAATGTGAAAGAGCTCTTTCAGGAACTGCTCAATATGGAAAAGAGACGGAATGTCAGCCTCAACATGGACACGAGCAAAAAGAGGTCCCAACTAAGGAAGGAAAAATTGAAGGGCAAATGCTCTCTCATGTGAATTAATGGGTGGGATTTATCCTTCGATGACAGAAAAAAAATGGCAGATCGAATTATTCGTTTGAAAAACTTGAAGAATATTACCTTATCCTTCTGAATGTCAGTTAACTAAACATCAATGAAAAAAATCAATTCTTAGTTTTAACATTATATATTCTATTTCCTAAACCAAACTCTACATCAATGCTGAGTTGCGTTTAACAAAGCAAATCATACAGGTTTTATATAAAATTCCATTAAGATTTTTAGATGTATCAATTCTCGATTAAATAATTTCATACCATTCCTTTCATATATTTCTCAAAGATTAGTTTTGAAAATAGTTTGGTCTGTCATTTTTTTAATTCCGATAAACTTTAAAATATTTAAGATAATGTGGAAGTATAATAATTATGATTTGTATTTTCCACCATGTGTCTATTAATATAAGATATATTTAGTTGTACATGACTATAAAGTCAAAAGAAAAGATCAAACATAAGGAGATTATTCATTATCATTACATTATTATAATTTGATATTAGATGCATGGAATTATATTTTTTTTTTTCTGCTAGTAGCATGGTATTCGAAAAATTTATTTCTAAAGATAGTAACCATTGCCTTTGCAGGTAGACATTTTCTGTTCTGAAAGATATTTTGAAAATTGTAACCGTATGCTATAACTGATGTTATGAAAGTAAGAGTTTGGTGTATTTGCTTGGAAGATGATTTTTCCGTTGAAGATTGATTGATATTTTGAAATATCGATGTAGTAATTATTATTTTGCCTCGCATTTGGATGTTTTCCAAGAAAGACGTAAAGATAGTTGGGCTCTGGAGGAATTTTGCTTCTGTGGTTTAACTAAGACTAACTGCGGCTTAGAATTGTTTTACCAACATGCAGATTCTTCTTTTTATAACGAAGACCACGAAATTACTCTGGAACTTAAGCAGCTGTTTTGTATTTAAAAAAAAGTGAAGCCTTGCCGATGCAAAGGCTGAATTAAGAGGAAGGATTTAAAATAATTGAACGCCAAAAGAACAAATTGGCTGATAGTTTTTCACAACAAAATGTGATTTTATATAAATATTTCCGATTCAGAGTTTGAAAGCATTCATTTTAGATCATAGAATTTTATTTTCAACTTCTGAATTCATATATTCATCACTCTTTCTGAAGTAGTAAAAGCGAATTTTTACTGCATTCTGCTAATGGAGTAGGAGCTTAGCCATTTACTAGGAAGCGTGGAACAGTTTACGTACATACGGGAGATCTCATTCCTTACTCACGTAAAAAGCACGAACAAATTCATAAATAAAACAAATGGTACAAGTAAATTTTTCGCGAACTTTCCAAGAATATGTGAATGTTTAATTAATGTTTATGCCTTTACAAAATCATTTCACTCTTTCCTTCTTGCTGAAGTAATTGCACCTAATTATAGGGTGTTCCTAATAAAATGTATACAAAATTTTAAAAATTGTATATCAAAGCTTCATAACTCAAACTAATTAATACATTAATTGTTCTTCAAACTAATGTATTAATTAATTTACATCTTAAATTATTTAACACATTGATAACTAATTAATATCATAAATTAATCGATTGCCTATTTAGATTTTTACTGTATTAGGGCGAGGATTTAATAAAGATTTTCCTCTGTATTATCGAAGTCTTACTCCAATGCATTTTGTATTTAAGTATGCATCAAAACCACAGCTTAAAATTCAATTTTAGCAATGAAGAAGCAATTTAATGATACATTGCAGAAGAATGTACTAACATACCAATTGGTATATTTAGAAATGTATGTAATTTTATCCATTTATGTTATCATCAACGGCTAAATAACACTTCTTCCGAACACACTCTTCCGAAATTCTACAGTAGTATTCATTAGTATAATGATGAAACTTTGATATATGTTGACCATTTTTTGCATAATTTATAATCGGTTGTGTATACATTTCTAGGATACCCTGTACTTTAACATAAAATCGTACAGCAATAAAAATTTACATTTTTATAAATTTTTTAATAATTTCGGAGTGATATGTAATTAAATAAGCAGATTTGATTCAATATGAACTTGCTTTATTCAGTCTCTGCATCAATCTTCTTTTTTATTTAAAATTTTAAAATCATCTGGTTGGGTCTATACACATCTTGAAACCTATTGCAGGTTAGTATTAAAATTTAACATCAAATGTTATTAAACATCATAAAACACTTGTAAGCATTACTCTTAAAAACTTGAAAAATGAATTGAAATTGGCTTTTATATGGTAAAAAAATGAATAAAACTAAAATGCGGATATTTAATTAAGTGTATTGTTTTCATAGATAAATTCTTTCAAACGCAATTTTAATGTCGGTATAAGTGCCTAAATTCTTCCGGGAGAAAAGTCAGAATAATTGTAAAAGAAAAAAAAATGTAGATTACTTCTTTATATATCTTAAATTATTATGCCAATAAATTTAATAACTAATTGTTCCGTTAATAAATTTAATAACTAATTGTTCCGTTAATAAATTTAATAACTAATTGTTAATTCCAATAACTAATTGTTACCGTTACAAAAAAATATATGTGAATTTGGTTTCATAATTATCTTATTAAAAGATTTATAACTACCTAAATTGCATAAACAGAACAACTGAAAGTCCTCATTACAGCTTTTCAACATGTTTATAGACATGGCAGAAAAAAGTATTAGATTTTGTAAATCATTCCAAATTCTAATGTAAATTATGGTTGGTCTTGTTGGTAGTTTTTCCAATCTGGTATGGTATAAATTGTTTTTCCTCTTTATCAAAAACTAACTCAGTACTCAAATCATAAATAATGTTATCTTTTACGTTTGACCCAAACAGGGCAACGTATGCAAATCTCTTGCATTTGCAAGAGCAATATGGAAGAAAAGCCAATATAAATGGGCTGAACTCCACTTGATGGACCCATTCATATCGCCAAGGATGCCAATAGTGCCAAATCACCAGAATAGCAAGTGTATAAATCAACAAGGCAAAACGTCAGAAAACAAATCAATGACAGAGTTGCTAGAACTGCTCCGCCTGTTTGTTTGATTACCATATTGATGCTTAATGCAGAAGGCACATTAAAATAGATTTCAATCAAGAAAATAGAGCTAGTAGTCAGCTATGCTTCTTAGTAATCAGCACAAAACTTTAAATTATAATTTGTTGTATTACAGTCACTTAAAGTGTAAAACATCAAGATATATGATTCAAAAAAATATTTAGATTTTATGACCCAACAATATGTATTGGCTGTTATCAAATGATAAAATAGCTTTAATTCAGAATAGAATGCTTGTTCTCACCAAATATTAATGCATAATCAATTCAGATTTTATTATTTCAATTTCCCAGATTTATCTTCTATTTCAAAACCTTGAAAGGTCTTCTGAAGGCATACCTAGAATGTAGTCATTTCATGTGATATTACCATATGATCATCATAACTGTGTATAAAATTTAATTCCATGCTATCTTACTTTATTATAAAAAAATTAATTTATTTTTCCTTCTACAAAATGTCTTGTAGATTCCAAAATATAAATCGGCATCATGGAAGTATGAATTGACTCTATTTTTGAATCAAATTAAACAGCCATACCAAAATCTCAAAGTATATATCTTTCTTTAATGAAAAACAGTTCTATAAGGCAGATTTATGCTTCCTTTCCCTCTGTCTTCGTGAAATGGAAAACCAACCACCATTCTATGGAAAATCTACCATCAATTTAAATACCTTTTAGAATCAAATGTATATCAAAATCTTAGACTTTGTTTTTGCCATGCGATAAAAATTCAATAACGATCTCCCAAAATGGGGAGATATAAAACTTGATTCCCGTTTCCATTGTGTACAAAATAATTGATTGTTCTAGTATAGCAGGAGAAAAAACGTGTACATTCACGATAGCATTCGTCCCATATAGATGAGAAATTTCAATTTCTCACTTCTGTTGATTATCACTGATCAAGTGTATAAACTTGCTTCACATATCGAGACTTGTTGAGTTGGTATACAGGGAAGTCGATTAAGAATGATAATTTACTATAATGCCTCTATTAAAATGTTTTGCAAATGTTAATAAATACTATATATAAGCATGTTCGTATGTTATACAAATACTCTGTGTTACGCCTAATGGTTAGTCTACAGTGACAGCTCGTACATAATAGGTAAATAAGAAATAGACTTGTAAATATGACTAATATTGTTTTTCAACATGATATCAACGATTATTTACGAAGATGAAAGGCAGTTGATATTGCCAAAGCAATACATTTACACATAACTCCTATTTTCTTTATTTCCTTGTTTGATTTCTGCCTTATATTACGAGTATAGTATGGCCACATTTTCAGAATCTCATTTGAAGCTATCCATAAGATGCGTGAGAAACCTAATATTCACGAAAGTTAATTAGAGTTATCATTTGCTATCTAGTTCAACAAAGCTATGGCAGTGGTGACAATTCACGAATCATGATTGCCACATGACAAATTGAACATTGTGATAATTGTACCGTGCAGTGACAGCATATATTTTTCTCCTCTTGAAAGATGCCAGAATTTCTAAACTGGAATATCATATCGGAAGTTTTTCATGTGGTCATAAACTGACTCCTTAGTACTGAATTGACTCTAGCGATTGCAGTTCTGATTTACCGCATGGATTGATAACAGCAAGATTCTTGCTGTTGGCAGTGAGCCATAATCCTACTAAGAAAAATGTTTCTCCAAATGACGCCTCTTAAAAGACGAATGAGAACATGGTTCCAGGCTCAATTTCTTTCACAAACATTTTCTGATTGCTGGCGTATTTCCTTTGAATGTCCATCTGAATAGTTGTACAATGCCCGCTTCTGCGAAGATTGCTTGATTTTGTGGCCGTACTATTAAAGGCATTGATGCTGCGGCGTAAGAGTGCCTGCTATTGTTTCTTTTATGCATAGAAATTGTAAATACGTGCAATGGTGCATTTCTATTTTCTTCGCACAACTCACTGAAAATGAATTGTGTTCAGCTGCAATTAGTATTTGCATCTTGATTAGCACGCAGTATTATATATATATATATATAATGGTTTGAAACATACTCATTTTAGTGGGCAATGAGATGTACATTTGTTGAACGAATTCAATTGTAGTAACTAATGCGTAAATTTTGGTCCAACTCTCACCTCAAATAGAAAATTTCCTTAACTCCTTAAGGGTAATCTTACGCCCTGGGGAATCTTAATGTTATCTGATAATACATTTGCGTATATGAAGCTAAGGCTATTGCTGCAAAAAATTTACTTATAAACATATGGTTGATGCTTTAAAGCTTATGCCAGCTTCATAGAACATAAATGAACCATTTTAAAACTTATGAAGATTCATACATGCTCATTTCGGTAATTAAAATATATAACAAGCAATATATCTAAAAAAGTTCTAATTGATAGGAAGATTTTACAAAGTGCCAAATAGGCCACTTGTGGCCATAATTTATACTTGCACAGGATATTTTTAAACACATTCGCTTACTAAAAATCATACTATAAATACGTTTCAAGGAAAAAAAAACTTTCTGTTGTTACTTTTGGGGAATTTGAAAACTTATCTCATTAAAAGTTGGATATCGTGCTCAAAACAGCTATTTTCAATTTTGCTTTCGCAACAGTTCTTAATCCTCCTGGTGATCGTCGGCTAGAATGACGCATATACCTGCAATTTGGCTGACTGATCGTATATGCATTTTAAAAGTGAGGTCTAATTCCACATTTATCTCTAATAAAGTTTAAATTATCTAACAACGTGTTCCAATTAGGAATTTTATTCTTCATTTATTTATTTATTTTTAACTCTCAACAGGCTTCAAGCAAAGGGATGTAGATTCATACATGCATTACGGTAAAAATGATGTAAATTAGGCATTTATGCATTGTTATTGTAAAGAATTGTATATTCTATACAATCATTTTGAAAATTCTTTCAAATATTCATGTGCAAGAATAAATTAATTTAAAAATACAAAATTTTACCTTTTTTTAATAATTTTTCATTAGTCAACTAAAATTACTTTTTGACCATATCGTTGTATATATTTTGTAAAAATACAAGATGTTACATTTTTTTAATTATTTTTACCAATCAACTAAAATTATTTTTTGACCATATCGTTGTATATTTTTTTTTGTAATTTCTAATCAATCATCAAAATTGCTATTAGCGCATATCATTGTATATATTTTTTGCAACATCATCTACAACAGGAAAGAAATATAGAACAACTCTATATTTAAAAACTTTAAAGATTCATTGAAATCTATGCGAAGATTCGTTTAATAACTCATATACAATATTACTGTACCGTGTAATCAAACCACCACTGAAAGTAGAACTTATTCAGGTGAATTCTTACTGCGCTAATGTCAGTTAATTTAAGAGCTTTTTCCAGAACGCACATCAAAAATTTAATGGCCTACACTCAGAAAACCAGCTAGCATTGCGCATGTGCGAGTTTCTGTTGATTGCTAATAACCAATAGAAAGATTGAAAATGTTTCAATTTCTAGAATATGAACTGCTCTGAATAAGATTACACTTAGTATCAATGTTCTTCAATAAAACTTAGTTTGCAATCAGAAATTTTTAAAAACTACTGTAAGCTAATCTAAACTGAAGTCTACTTTAAAGTACCCTTTCACATTACCAACAATGCCAAGTCGCCAAATTCAAAAAATCAAGAAGGAAAGCAAAGTGAACAAACTGGACATATTAGTTTGGGTCCTTATATTGGCGACAAACTCAAATGGTACTTTAAAGTAGATTCCAACCTTAGTCTATTTTCATCTTCTCTTCTCTTCAGTATAGTTGTAGTTTACAGGAAAATCATAAATTGCTCACAATAATAAAAATATATATATAATTTAAATTTCATTTCATATGTATTTTTATTTAAAAGGTGCCTGTATCTATCATTAATAAATACTTTAATATGCTGACAGTTCACAGTTGATCCACAATTATCGAAAGAAATCAAAGCACATATTTCTGAAATTAGCTAAATTGTGGTTGGGGATACTATGTTCTGGTAACTGAGTTGTATCTTTCTAATACTTCTTAGATGTTTTTGTTTATGGTGCTCTTTTTTATCTTATATAGTGTTATAATAAACTTTATATACATATTACTTGTTTTCCTTTTGTAGAATTGCATGTCACTGAGACAACATTTCACCTCTTAAAAATGACTAAAATATTTATGTAATATCATACAATGAGTGCAAAAACAGATTTTGCTAAATTAATAATTATAATTGTTTATGCTGTAAGTTACTGCATTATACAAAACTTGTTAATTAATTATAATAATGTTTATTGCATGTTTGATTTTATGGGAATTCATATAAGAATCCCATATGGAAATTAATACTTCTTTTCATTATTTCAGATAATTTTATAATTAAATATGCAAGTGATTATTGAACCTTTTTTTTTCATATTTTGCTTTGTACTTCGAAAACTGTATTGTAACTTTCCTTTTTTGTATATTTTCACATGTCAGTGGCGTAGTTAAAAGAGTAAATATTGATAGCCCAGGTGCCAGTAATGAAGGGCGTTGCGACGATAAGATATTTTTGTATTTATTTCTTTTTTGTCTTTCTTTAAAGTGAAGTGACCAGAGTGTTTTCTGGAATGCTCGGTCCTAAACATTCCAGGAAACAGAAGCGTAGAGTAGAATGATTGAAATTTCAAAATAATAATAACAAAAAATAAAATTGAAATTCAGCAAAAATTATAAACAATTATTTAATTTATTCAAAGAAAAGAAGGGAAATATATAGAAATACAAATAATATTTTTTATTATATATTAATATTTAGAATGGGGGGGTTCATTCACAGAATGTTATAGAATACCTATACTTTTGCATTTTTTTTCTTTTTTATATTAATTTTTTATAAATATATATTTTTAATTTTTTTTCACTCATTAAGTAAATGCCAATGGAATAATTATATATCTACATCAGTTAAAAATCAAAAGTGTTGTATATTCTCTAAAAAGAATAAAACAAAACCCCTCTAACTTAGAAGTTTATCAGATAATTTTAATAAAATCTTGTAGATAAAAAATTATATTACCTCCTTCCTGAATTAAGAAAATTAACTGTAACTGTATTTTTATTTGGTCTTCGAATAGCGGAATTAAATAACTAATTTTTTTTATATATATATTATGATTAAAGCAGCTGTAAAAACTTTTTTTAACGAACAGATTTCTTATTGTATAGTTCAAGAACTACATACCAAACTGTGAAATTACTATACTTAATTTGAACAATAAATGTAATTCAATTTTTAATTTATGAGGTTTCTCGTAAGAAAATTTCACAAAACTTTAGAATTTCAGAAAATAACATTTAAAAATTTAAATATAGGATTAAAATATAAAATAGAGAAATATAAAACTTATTGTTATATCCCAGAAAATTATCATACAAACAAAATTCAAACGATTACGTAAAAAAAAGAAGAAGAAAAAACCGTTCAGAGATTAAAAATATGAAGGGAAAAAAACATCTTTTCAACTTAGTCATCTACTTTAAAGTCATATCATCCATATTAACATATTGAAGTAACTGGATTGTTAGTTAAGTTTCGAAAGAAAAAATTTTCAGAATAGTAGTGAGAGCGGGAAAAGTGAGGTATAGATGCTCCATAATGGCAAAATGTTAGTGCTTTCTTTCCTCTTTTTGGAATAAAACACGATAAAAGAGCGAGAAAATAGCAACATGTCCATGGCAGCATTCGCCTTTTGATGCGATATCACTGAGCATTCAAGAAGAAAAAATTTTATATATATATATATATATATATATATATATATATATATATATATATATATATATATATATATATATATATATATAGATATATATATATATATAGAAA